>JAKTYP010000009.1:0-142077 GCA_030561945.1 Metschnikowia krissii | reverse complement strand
GGTAGCATTTGTCTCATGGAATATTCATAGAATATGTCTCAAAAGAATTTCGTAAATGTACACCATAATTTTTGAGTTGTGTATAGGTCTAATGTCCGTCCACTCTCCACCGCCATACTCCCCAGTCAACGAAAAACGTGCTGGTGAAACCCCTAGTGCCGCGCCCGCCCGCACCGTGCCGCGTGCCGTCACCACCAGCCTGATTCCCGAGTCCCAGCTAAGTGCCCTCAAAGGCTATGATATCGTCTACCTCGTGGATGACAGCAGTCTGATGGCATGGCGAGAGAAGGTGTCCGGAATCGTGCCGTGGCCGAGCGCACGCGATGCGCTCGTGTCGTTCAGCAACTTGTGCTCCGAGTGGGACGAGGACGGCCAGGATATCTACTTCATCAACCGGGCAGAGGGATACATGGGGTGCACGCCGGACCAAATTGCGCAGGCATTTGACAGCGCACCGCCTCGCGGACTGACGAACATGGGCCGCAAGCTCCAACAGATTGCGTACGAGTATTTCCGGGACTTCGATCCCGTGCGCACGAAGCCCGTGAACGTGATTGCCATCACCGACGGCGAGTTCACCGATGACGTCGAGTCTGTCGTACGCTGGATAGTCAAGAACTTAGAGAAGCACAACGCCCTCGCCAACGCCTTCGGCATTCAGTTTGTGCAGATCGGCGCCGACGTCAAGGCAAGAAAACACCTCGAGTACTTGGACGACAACCTCTCCGACCTCCCGCGTGACATTGTTGACACCGTGCCTTGGTTGGAGCACAAGGTCGACGGCCGCGGTTTCGACGGCAAGTATCTCTTAAAGGCCGTCTGTGGCGCCATCAACAAGAAGTTGGACAACGACGACTTGGATACTCGCAAGAAGAGCGGCGCCGATAAGCGCAAGAAACCCGGCACCTTGCGCAGGCTCTTTGGTCGCTCGTAACGCCCTGATGCCGCAGTCACTTCACTTCCTACTGCTCTGTCTTATTATCTTTTGCTTTGATCGTCGGCCTCCCTCTACCACCCCGGCCGTGGGTAGGTGTTTTGCCTGCGCGGTTGTGCCTGTTTTGTTTTGTTATGTTCCGTTTCTTTCCGGCGTGGTGATAGTATGCCATACAGAAGAAGAAAGAAAAAAAAAACAAAGCCTGCGGGCTTCACAGTTGTGTCTGAGGCTTAACGTGTGGTAGACACCGCAGGATCGGCCCGATCAATCTACGATGTTTCGCGGCCAGTTTGGCCGGCAGTTCCCTGGCTTTTGGGTGTGGAAAGAGAGGCCATGAAACAGATATTTATGAAGAAAGTTTATGAAAAAAAAATACAGTTTCTGATAGAATGCGTAAGGAGAACGGAATTATCACTGGAGATTCCAGCCAATAAAGTCATCATAGAATATAGAGTGGTGACGTAGAAAGGATGCCAATCCTAGAAAAGGTTGGGACCGGGTGGTGGAATCGGTAGTGCTCACTGGTCATGGCTACCGATGGAAACCTCTCACATTGGGTATATGGGAAAGTAGTTATTAAAGTAAAGCTATTGCAAATACGATGAAGTAAGTATATTTGAATTTTTGTTTGAATTTTTTTTTTTTCAAATAAAAATGTGTTTGTTCACAAAAAGTGAAGGTCTCGGATATTCATAATATCACAAGAGAACCTCATACTTTATGCGGAACAAGTGCACGCTGTGAGACCTGATATAACAGAAGCATCGTAAAAAAAAAAAAAACACATAAATACAATTACAAAATGTACGCATTGGGAAAGACTTTAGGAGAGTATGATGGGATACCGGTATCTGTTTATACGACTTTAGTCTATATATCTTAAAAAAAACATGGCATGGTCAAATAGCGAGCATGCATCTTCGCCCCACCCACTAGGATGCGAAAGGCACTACATTAATTAGGTCCATGGACCGGCGCGCGGTTGTCGCTACTAACCCATGATATATATAGTCAGATGTAATTTGCTTATAGATATGCGACACGGGAAACAAAAACAAAATGAAGAACAAGAAGAAGAAAAAGAATATCATGCCATGAAACGGCCGAGGATTTATCGGGTCCATGACAAGAGCAATGGGAAAGTCTGTGTACTGAAATGACTCTAGGCCCCAGAAACATGCACACCGGGTGTTCCTAAATCACCTGTGCGAAAACAGGTGAGTTTAGAGTCCTCACATAGGAGCACCACCAGTACCGGGAGTTCTTCACGGGGATCTGGTCCAAAAAATTCTAGTTCAAAGCAGGTTTAGAAGAATACTTATTACACGTCGACGCCCTAATATAGCCATGTGCGCGTATATCAGGCACGCCCCGCCCGCAAGGCGCCCTTACGGCTTTTCCAATATACACCCGGACCTGCCTCCCCCCCGCCTTTCTCCCACCCCCTTGATCACTAAAAAACTTTTCAAACTGAAACAAGCATGCAGATGATGGTGCCCCCAAATGATGCCCCTAAATGGTGCCCCTAAATGGTGCCCCTAAATGCATGTCTTTCGTTCTCTCCGCTACACCCGTACACCTGTGTGCCCGGGCCCCGCGCCGTTCCTTAGGACCCAGGCACAGGTTTTCAAGGTCGCCTCGCGCATGCAAACCCAACCGGCGCGCCCAACCATCAACATCGCAACGTGTATGCCAAACTGCGCCCGACACCGCAATAACTCCCAAAACCACCGCTTCGTGCCCTTTCCGCCACGCGCCCTGCCAGTATAGCACATAACTAGTAAACCTCTTTCTCTCACACCCGCACCCACACAGCTCTACAGGATGGTCGACGACAAGTACATTGGGCTCGCGCTTGCCATGTCGTCGCTGTTGGCGATCGGTACGTCATTCATAATCACGAAAAAAGGGCTCATGGACACGCTGTCACGCATGGGCAGCGATGCCGCGACGGGCCACCGGTATCTCCAGAACCCGATCTGGTGGGCGGGAATCACGACCATGGCGCTCGGCGAGGTGGCGAACTTCGCAGCATATACGTTTGCGCCGGCGATCTTGGTGACGCCGCTCGGCGCGTTATCGGTGATTATCGGCGCGGTGCTTGCGGCGGTGTTCTTAAAGGAGGAGCTCGGGACGTTGGGCAAAATGGGCTGCGCCATCTGCCTCATGGGCTCTGTGATCATCGTGCTCCATGCGCCGCCCGATAAGGAGATCGAGACGGTCGACGAGATCCTTGCGTACGCGACGCGGCCAGGGTTTCTCTTATACGCGCTTGCAGTGGCTGCGTACTCGCTCTTCACGATTTACAAGATCGTGCCCAAGTACGGGCACACGAACCCTATGATTTACATCTCCATCTGTCTGAGCGTCGGGCTGATCTCTGTAATGCTGATCAAGGCGTTCGGCATCGCATTGAAGTTGACTTTTGCAGGAAACAACCAATTCTCGCACGCGTCTACGTATGTATTTGTCGCCATCGTGGGCGTGTGCATCCTCACGCAGATGAACTACTTCAACAAGGCCTTGGATCAGTTCGACACCTCTATCGTCAATCCGTTGTACTACGTCACCTTCACCACGTGCACGCTCACCGCCTCCTTTGTGCTCTTCCAGGGCTTCAACACTACCTCTGCCATAAACATCATTTCCTTGTTGATCGGCTTCCTCATCATCTTCTCCGGAGTCTACTTGCTCAATATCTCGCGCAAGTCCCTGCAGGCTGGCTACGATAAGGAGATCTTTGGCCTGCTGCCAGGCAAGGACATGGGCCCCATGGACAACGGCGTCGGCGGCTTCTCTTCCGTGCGCCGTTCCATGCAGATCGCCCGCCCGGACTACGAGGCAGAGGAGACCGTCGGCTTGCGCAGAATCGATTCCTTCGACATCTCCGATGATGAATCCGACCCACGCCACAGGCTCGCCTAGTGATGCGGCCGCAACCATAGAGATTAGTCGGCTGAGACAACGCTGGTCTCTCAAGATCGGCTCGGGTCCAGGGACTGCGCCAGGGAAATACCCAGCAATATGGACAGGGCTCGAAACATGGGCCTCAAAAATCGCATGATACTTGAACCAGGCAAAATACTTAGACAAGGTAAGGCCAGGGCTGTGGCCCCGCACCACTATATACTACACGCGCAAGTTTATCGTACTGCCTCTTCCCAAGGCCATCGGCAGCGCACCCTATATGGCTGCGTGCACGGGTGCGCCCCGCGCTCCACTAGGCCTACAGGCCCCAGGCCCGTAACCCACCACTATTTGGCCATATATCTCAACTGAGCATATACCCCAAAAAATAAACACCCAAAAAAACAAACACACAGAACCACGCCAGATAAAGGCAATGGGTGCAAACGTGTCTCTCCTAGCGCCCAACGCCCATACGGTGGCCGTCCGCTCGTACGTGGACGTACTCCCGGACCTCCACTTTGTCGAGGTCATGAATAACACGCGCTTCCTCAAAACCATCAAGGCCTACGACGCCCGCGCCGGCTCGCTTGTCGTGGTCAAGGTCTTCGTCAAGCCGCCACAGGCCCGCGTACAGCTCCACAATACGGCCACGCTCTTGGCCAAGGAAGCATCGCTTCTTGCGCCGTACACCTGTTTCATGCTGCCCACGCACATCATCGAGACAGACTCTGCAGGCTACATCGTGCGCCCAGCCGCTCGCACAAACATCTACGACCGGCTCTCGCTCCGGCCGTTCCTCGCACCCGCAGAGAAGCGCTGGCTCGTGTTCCAGATGCTCCGTGCGGTGGCCGTGCTCCACGACGACCTCCATGTCTGCCACGGCGACCTCAAGACGGAAAATTGTCTTGTGACCAGTGCCAACTGGCTTGTGCTCGCGGACTTTGCTGCACACATCAAGCCCGCACACTTGCCTGGCGACAATCCGAGCGAGTTTGTCTTTTACTTCGACAGCTCCAACCGCCGCGCATGCTACGTCGCCCCTGAGCGGTTTCTTGAGAAAGGGGGTTTGACCCGCATGCTGGTGGACAGCTCAACAGCCGCGTCGCTCACTCCGGCTGCAGACATGTTCTCCGTCGGCTGTGTGCTTGCTGAGCTCTACATGGACGGAGAACCGACGTTCTCGCTCGCGGAGTTGTACCGTTACAAGAAGGGCGAGCACACACCGGCGCTCGCGAGCATTGCCGACTCAGACGTACAGAAGATTGTGCGCAACTTGCTCCTGCTTGACCCTGCCGCGCGGTGCTCGGCTCAACATATCTTGACCGCCCACCACGGCTCTTTTTTTCCGGACTTCTTTGATGGGTTTTTGTACGACTTCATGGCCGACTTGAACTCCGACGCCAACTACACCACCGATGCAGACAGCCTCTCTGTCAGCCCCAGCGACTTGCGCATCGAGAAGATCTACTCCTCTTTCGATAGAGTTGTCGCCGCATTCGGCTTCGCGTATCCGGACCCCCCCGCGTCGCCGGACGACGCGCTGTTTCCTTACCTCAGACTCAATCTCGGCGGAATGCCTCGGAACCATGTCATTGGACCTCTCTCCTCTGCGAATGCATCTCTGCTGGCATCGCACCCCAATAGCATGCACGGCGCATTGATTGTATTGGACACCGTCTTTTCCTTGCTCCAAACCATCAAGCGCCCGTCCAACAAAGTCAAGGCCTGTGAAATCATCTTGGCGCTATCCGAGCATATCGCTGATGAAGCCAAGTTGGACCGGTCCCTTCCTTATTTGTGCAGCTTTCTCGACGAATTCATCGATAAGGCCTCCCAGGAACAGGGCAACTTCGAAGCAGATCCTTCCAATTTTCCCACCGCCCCCAACTTCTCTGCCAGTGTAGCTAGCGTTTCGTTATTGGCAATGACTAATTTGTTGCGTTCCTGTTCCAGCATCAACCCAATCAACGCCCACGTGTTTCCCGATTATATCTACCCAAAACTCAAGAGCCTTGCTTTCTTAAGTTGCGCGCTGAGAGATGAACTCAATTACGTAAAGTCAACTGTTTCATTGTGTCTTCCTCATCTCGTTCAAATCTCAGATCGGTTTGCAATGCTTGTATCTAGAATTCCCTACAACGTACACGATCCGAACAACTGCCCCGAGCAAACTAGTGCAGTGGCTACTCGATGCGAAAACGATATCAAAGACATCACCGAGGCCCTCTTGACCGACTTAAATGTCAATGTTCGCATCAGATTGATTTCAAATATTCTTCCCTTGTGTCAATACTTCGGAGTGGACAAAACAAACGACATTATTTTGCCCCACTTGATCACATACCTCAACGACCCCAGCTTCCAGCTTCGACTTGCTTTCCTTTCCTCTATCGAAGGCATCGGGTCGTTCATTGGTGTCTTGGCCTTTGAACAGTATCTTCTACCGTTGTTGATACAGACCCTCGAAGACCATGAACCTTTTATTGTTTTGAAGGTCTTGGAGATTTTTAACTACTTCGTCAGTGCGCGGCTCATTAACCCTAAGGCTCAATTCAACGCCCTTTCCATTTACAAGGAATTATTGTCCAATACCCTCATGCTTTTGTTGCAACCAAATGAATGGATGCGACAATCTGTGGTTTGCTTAATCTTATCGATTTCTGATAACTTACTGAATGCCGACAAATTCTGTTTCCTATACCCGCTCATAAAGACCTACTTATCGTATGATATCTCAGTTTTTTCATGGGACCATTTATACCCATGTTTAACAAAACCACTTTCGCGACCTGTGTTCGAATTGGCGCTCACGTGGCTCGCAAAGTCGTCTGGAAAATCTCTTTTTTGGAGACAGGCTAATTTTTCAGTTTTCAAGAACAACGGGAAAAGAAAACTCGTGAAGTATTCGAAAGAAATGGGGAAATCTGTGTACCTTGGGAATAATAGTGGTTCAAGCATTATCGACAAAAATACTGAATCAGATACTTCTTTATCGCATACAGATCGACAATGGATACTAAAACTAAAGTCGATCGGCTTGGAGGAGAATGATTTGTGGAAATTATTCGCTTTACGCTCTTATTTAATGGGAATTAATAAATCAGGGACTTACACGGAATCTGGAGACGACACAAACTTTAAGCTTGCTACTCATGTTAATATTGCTCCGTTGAATATTTTTTGCGAAATATCGTTCAAATCAGAAGTTTTGAAAAACAGTCAAAAGGGAATTGAGGCGGTCAATAAAACCCCCATTGATATTCAAAAGCTGCCCATTTCTAATAAAGCTGCATATCCCTTGTCTCTTACACACGGTGCCAAAGCGAAACCGTCGCTCCAGACAAACGAGTCAAATATATTCGCAGAGCTAAATCGAACACATGGACATAATGACCAGAAGGACATTATAAGCCATTGTTCTGAAATTAAACAAAAAGAATCTAATCTTTCACACAAGGTGTTTTGTGCCACTAATGAGAGAATAATCTCTGTTAGTATGCGTCATAATTTCGAGGAAAAAAACCCATATGTGCTTTCCTATCTACGTAATATTGACTTCAAGCCTACATTGGCAGATTTCCCAGAATTTGGCCCTCTCATAAAGAATAAGAATCTGAGTGAAGCCTATGAAAACAGAGAGTTTGCAGTTAAGGGCACACTTGTGACGCACATTAACACAAACGTGATAACAAAGTATATTGATGCTGTAACAAAACTTGCGGTATGCCCTTCATCAGAGTTTTTTGTGAGTGGGTCGGAATCCGGCGCATTGAAAGTATGGGACACTTCAAAACTAGAAACGGCTTCTCCAAAAACATCACTGTTATCGCTCAATCTAGATAGTGGGATCACCGATATTGTATTTCTACCCAAGCGCTTGGTGTTTGCCGTCGCTACTAAAGATGGAAAAGTCCGCTTATTCAGAGTACATGTTGTTAGAGGAAAAACCCGTAAAATCATCAAATACTCTAGAATGGCATTGGTCCGGGAGTTTCAACTTGATAAAGGTTTTGGAAGGGCGATATCGTTCGCTGTGGTGAGCTCACAAGAACTTTTGTTGGTTGCAAGCAGCACATGTCAAATTGTGGCATATGACGTCATAAAAACCACCAAGGTGTTTAATATCCAAACCCCACCAGAGCATGGTGTCCCAACTACATTTATCGTTTCTTCGACAAACTTCTGGTTGATTCTAGGTACGACTGAAGGTGTGTTGAGCTTTTGGGACATCCGATTTCAAGTATTGCTTCGATGCTGGAATGTGGCATCGGATCAGATCGGTGACAAGACATGCGAAATAAAACAGTTGATGCTTGTTCCCGAAGTTACTGATCAACAATCGGAGACGGAGCTTGAGTACTTTGCGATGATTGGTGGCGTGAACGAGCAAGAAGTCACTGTGTGGGAAGTTCCTTCTTTCGAATGCCGAAACATTCTTAGTAGTCACCAAGATAATCCCAGGCTCAAAACATACACTCTAAAGAAATTGGAGTCTTCCAAAGATACGGTTTTTGACATGGCTCTAGCCAACTTCAAATTGGAATTAGACCAAGCACCTATGAAATGCAATACATCATTATCCCACGTGGCTCTAGGTACTATGGGCACTGAAGGTAAAGGTATGATTGCTACATCTACGATCGATAATAGACTAATATTGTGGAATATGGACGATATTTCAAAGTCCAGGCTGTTGCTTGATTCAAGAAACGCCACTTTCATACGAAAGGAAGTCAGCTCCCGTATGAGTATCTGTTACGAACGTCTCAGCGCGCTGTCCATGGGAAAATTAACACCTAGTCAAGGATTCATTCACGACGAGGTGACAGATCTTGCAATGGTTCCAAGCCCGTACCCCATGATAGTGACGGCAGATCGCAACGGTTCCATTCGTGTATATAAGTGATGGCAAAAACGCGATTCTTTGTCTTGAGAGTAAATGCGGCTTATGCACAGCCATCGCCAAAAAAAAAGACGGAATCACGGCACCCGGAAAAACACAAAATGCCATTCGATGACAAGTTAGGTATGAAAATAGCCCTCGAGGAAGCCATGAAAGGCTTCCGCGAGGGTGGTGTTCCCATTGGAGGGGCACTTATCCACGAGGATGGAAGAGTGTTAGGCCGTGGGCACAACATGCGGATCCAAAAGAACTCTGCTACTTTACATGGAGAGATCTCTGCGTTGGAAAATGCGGGCAGGTTACCAGGCGCGTTGTATAAAGATTGCACGATGTACACTACATTATCTCCATGCGACATGTGCTCTGGGGCTTGTATTATGTACGGTGTCAAGCGGGTTGTCTTGGGAGAGAATGTGAACTTTGTTGGCGCGGAGGAGTTGCTCAAGTCGAAAGGCATCGAGGTTGTAAACATGGACGACGCGGAGTGCAAGAAGATAATGGCCGACTTCATTGAGGCTCGCCCAGAAGACTGGTTCGAAGACATTGGTAAGTAGAGTATGGGGCTCGACACACCGCACGGACCACTTCACCATGCTAACAAGAAGGCACATTTAAGTAGGGGTAAATACAACACCAGGACGTCTTTTGTTGCCGTTTCACGGCAGCTGAGCAACACGATATATTGCCTGCTTACCCCCACACTCATCTATGTATGCAGCAGTTTCTGTCTGGACCAATGCAGAGTTTATGCAGACATAAACAAACAAACAAACAAACAAGAAACAAAAAAAAAGTTTAGGGAATGAGACCTGAGATTAAAAGAAAGCATACAAGTGCAAGAGGCTAGAAAGTCTAAGAGAAAGAACAAAGACAAAATCACGTGATTATGTCCATGCCATATACGGGTCTCTATAGGACGCACCAAAAATTAGCAGGACAAGGGGACGCAACTCGGTACACACAACCACGTACCAGGACGCCCCTTTTAGCGGCACCCACAGCCGGCTAGGCCTCCGGAAACGTGTTTTGCTGCCCAGCCCAGAATAAGACGTCCTGGGGTATGGGGCGGCGGCCACAAAAAAAGACTAGGGCATCGCGGCATTGATTGCCGGCTATATGTGCAGGCCCCGGCCCCAGCCGCGAAGCGCGTTGGCACAAGACATCGGGCGCGCCAGTACTTAGTGCCATATAAACTGGAAGCACGTTGAGGACTTTTATCTTTGCTTGCATTTTCTGTTTGTATTTAATTTTTTTTCTTCTTTCCTTTGCACACATATTCGTGCCATCTTTTGTTTTGCAACTGCTAGCTGGGCACACGTAAAGCATAGCGCTCCCTCTCTGCACACAGTCACACGAGCCGCCCCTATGGACAAGATCTCCGAGAGCGCCTTTGCTGAGCTCCCGGTCCCTGACGACGTCAATGAAAACTGCTCGTTGCTCACTGTGATTCTCGACCTCAGCCCAACGGCATGGCACGCGGTGCGCGCGCAGGTGTCTCTCCAGGATGTCGTGAAGTCGCTCTTGGTGTTTCTCAACGCTCATCTTGCACTCAACAATAGTAACCAGGTCGCCGTGATTGCGTCACTGCCGAAGGGCTCGCGCTTTCTCCATCCTAGCACGCAGCGCCGCTACGAGGACGTGGCCGATTCTGGCCATGGCGCCACGACCACCAGCACCACGGAAACTGAATCGGAACGGCCCAAGGCTACGCTCATCAACAAGGGCATGTACCGTCAATTCCGACTTGTGGACACAGCAGTGCTTCTGGAACTCAATGAGGAGCTCCGGCAGGTGGCGGCGGGTGGCGACCACGCAGCGCAGCAGCGGTCGACGCTTTCGAGCGCGTTGCTGCGTGCACTCACGTACACGAACCGGATGCTCCATTTCGATCAATCGATCCAGACAACTACTGCATCAGCAATAAGCTCGACGACGTTGGCAGCAAGTGCGGCCGGTGTTGCAGAGCCATCGGTGCATGCGGGTAACGTGCTGCCCACGTCGATGGACGCACGCGTACTCATAGTGTCGGCCAGCGATGGCCACGACACCCACTACATTGCCATCATGAACTCGATCTTTGCCGCGCAAAAGATGAAGGTGCCGATTGATGTTGCCAAGCTCGGCGCCCGCGACTCGCCGTATCTTCAGCAGGCGGCGGATGCCACGACAGGCGTGTACTTGCACATCACCGAACCCAGGGGCCTCATCCAGACCCTCTGCACCGCATACTTCATCGAGCCCTGCCTCCGCACCGTGGTCATCTTGCCCACCAGCTCTCATGTCGACTATAAGGCCAGCTGCTTCATCTCGGGAAAGCCTGTTGACATTGGCTACGTGTGCTCTGTGTGTTTATGCATAATGAGCGTCATCCCAGATAGCGGCTACTGTCCCACGTGCCGCTCCAAGTTTAACGAGGCGCTTCTCGCCAAGCTTCGCAGGGGCCCGGTCGTGGCCCGGAAAAAAAGAAAGCTAGAGGGGCCACATGATGCAAAGCTGCCGGTGCCTGAAGGCAGTGTCTAAGACTTATCGTGCCTGGTTTATTAGGTGCAAAGGGGCTTCTCTGGTGTTGGGCCGGTACGTCATCCGTTTCTGTTTTCTGCAGTCTTCAGTCTTCAGTCTTCAGTCTTCAGTCTTCAGTCTTCAGTCTTCACTCTGCTTCTGCTTCCTTCTTTTTTTTCTCTTCAGAAAATTCAACCATCGCTTATGTCTACGCCTACTCATAAAAATAGAAAACCACACCCTTTTTTGCAGTCACTTTTCTTCCGGAAATCTTCCGGAAATCACACCTCTCGGTCTGACCTCCAAAGTGTCACTGGAAGAACAAGGGCCCAGTCAAAATGTCCTTGTCAGCGGACGCGCGTCACGTAAACCTGCATACACCTATAAACATGCCTGTTGCAGGCCAGTCTTCGCCCGGGGCATCGTTACCCCAGATTCCATGTCGAAAAGAGCGGCTGGCGCCTACCAAAATACGCAAAAAAGATCAAAGCTTCTGCTGTCCCTGTACACACAAGGTCCATTGGATGAAGTTTTCGGCCAACATCCCGCATTCCCGCTCGATGCGCAGCCAGGTACAGACCCTCGGGTGTATGAGTACTTGAAATCAGTCAGAAAGCAAGCAGAGAGTGACCATGTGTGTTATTATGTCGAGCGTGTGTCCAAAATGCATCAAGAGCCAGAATTGGATGGATCGGCAACATTGCCGAAGTTGCTGCTCCCGAAAGACTACGTTGCCGGTGTTTTGCAACGCCTTCTCTCGGAAAAAGACAAAGCTCAGTGTGCAAGACCAGAAAATACAAGCACTTTTACAATGCACCTGCTCGATTTCAATACACTGGAATCTTACTCTCCCCTGAGTTCCAACACAGATGAAGAGACTGATCAGTGGAGCTGCTTGGTGCTGGAAGCTGTGCAACAAGGTGGACTGGAGGCAAGCTCCATCGGTACTGGCATCAGAGAAGTAAAGGAGAATACGAATGAAAGTCCAGCGTTTAATCAAGATAAAAACACGAACGATACCGCCTGGCTTATGCCAGAGTCGGCCGCGGGCTGGAGACAATTAGTGTTCACCACCTCACCGCCGCCACAAGAATACTTTCAGCAATTTCTAGAGCACCCCACGGTTATTAAGCTCATAGTATACTACACAAAGTGGCTTCTGCGATCGCCTCCAAAGTGCTTACTGGAGTGGATATTTGCGACGTTTGTACGATTGGATCGTGACATGAACTATCAAGAAATGGCCATTGTTCGAGCTTTGGGCCTAAAGGCTCTCAAATTACAATCAAAGTTCCTGACAGACATTGGTACAGATAAAGGAGTTTCGTCTGAGGCTCACTTGTGTGTGCAAATGGTCTTAGCGGTTGTTTCGAAATACTACGGGCAAAGAGACCTAATCTGTGAAGTTTAGATTGTTATGAACACCTTCACATCCATTAACTTTCTGCACACATGATGCACATCTGCCAAAGGCATTTTTTCATGTGATTGTGAACTCCATCAATTTCGTATCCCATCTTGATCTATCTAGTAGTGGTATAGTGTACATCTCGGTTCTTTCTATAAAACATGGGACACGTGGAAATGTTGACTGCTATTTTCTCTTCTTATCCATGTCTGAATGCCAATCTCAGTCTCTTACATCGCTAGCTTTATTAAAGAAACAATAATCCACTAATGCAAAAGTGTGTTACGCGAGCAATCCGACAATAGCGTGCTGAAAGAGAGTGGTGCCTGGAAAGTCGTTTCAAGGAAAATCATGGCAAGGGGCAGACTTATATTATGTAAATACATACAATAATTGATACTCAGATCTTATCAAAGACATCTTTCGAATCTTAAGTCATCTGTCTTGAAACCTGGAATAAAGATAAATGTTGAAAAAAAAAACTTGCGGAAAAAACAGAGATGTACTCTCTTAACTAGACTTAGTTATTTTGTATTATAAATAAACCATGCATATTTGTAAGTGCTACTTGCTTGTATATTATTGTTTCCCCAGTTCTAACCTGGTCTAAGAATAATTTTCAACATAGGAAGTAGTGAACTCAATCAAATGAAATTAATACCCAGTTGATGAATATGCTGCCAATTGCTGTGAGGCACAATGATCATTGTGGGGGAGATTGTCTACTATAGTGGAAATTTCATCCTGATCAACTTTCGAATTAAATAAAAAAGTCTTAAAAATAAATACTTCTATGCCCAACTACGGAAACTGTGCACGTCTTTTCTGGGTACGATGTGCCACTAAAAAACATTTCTCACTGTAAGCAAGACTACTTCAGACAGATACCAAAGTTTATGAAGAAAATTTCATCTATTTCCTGCTTCATTATGCTTTCAAAGCATATTGAAGATGATTATAAAGGTAAATAGCATCTACTTTTCTAAATGATACTTTTTTGTTTGCGTTGTAAACATCCAAAACTTTACCGACAAGCGGTACATCGCTATCTTATCTCAGTACAAATAACTATGAGTTTCTTAATAAATTCCATTAAAAGTTTTGTAGCATTTTTGGTTATAAAACTTATTGCAATACCTCAAATTTGGCTATCCATATATTAAACAGACAAAGACAAACTTATTAATTAGATAGTGTGGGCGTAGCGTGCTCGCGGTACAAAAGTACTTCCAATGGACTGGACATGGCTTCAGCAGCTAAAATACCATTCTGTGACATTGAAGGAACAATAATATCACACTGTTCTGTTAATTTCCGAAGCGTGCTCAAATCAGAGGACTTTTTGTAGGTCAATTTCCGTTCCAATTCATTTCTCGCGACTCCAAAGTTGATTTTTGCAAAATTTTGCCCTAATGTCTTCTTCACAATAGAGACAATAGCGAAAGAGTTGTGCAAGCTATTCAAAACATCCTCCAACGTCGATGCTTGGAATAGTTCCATGTGATCCATAAAAAAATCCAGTTGGTGGATAAGCTCATCAAATCTGGTATGTTTGTGCCACTCAGCAACGTCGGTCAGATACCCTAAGCTCAATCGACAAAACTCTTGATATGTCTCGACACTTTCTATCCTACCAATCACAGTTGTCTGGGCAAGTTTAGCCATTGGTATTACGTAATCAGAAAACACATCTTTCATATGTGAAATTGCTTGCTGGACTTCATCTAACCTTTTTGAAGGAACTGCTAACGTGATCAGCAAGTTTTTCAATTTGGTCTTAGTTTTTTGGATCGACTCTTCTGACTCAGTCGTAGTGACTAAGTAGTCAAGAAGCATTGTGTATTCATACCCGACATCAACCAAGCTTTCAAAAATTGACACAATTTCATTTCTAGTCTCAACTAAGTGATTGACAAACTCAAAAACTTGCAACTTTGCCACTATGGCATATTTTTCGCAACAGAACCTAAAACAGTCCCGGAAAGAGTCAAGCGTGAGCAAATATTTCTCATATGATGGCTGAAATTTGAGCTCAACTACCTTGTGGCGACAGCGGATTATCATTGCCCATAAGTTATCGTCCATGAGTGTTTGATATTTAGCCGACTTAGGCTGTTCAAATCTTTTGGAAGCATAGGGGGGTCGAAGAAACGATTTATGATCAATTGACTCGCCATTTGAAGACCCCAGGGATAATTTGATTGGTTTAAGGTAAACATTTGGGCTCCCGGTGTTATTATCAAATAAATCTTCACTTATTGCATTGCTATCTATGTTTTCAGACTCTGCAAAATGAACAAATTTTAGTACATTGTCGCTGAACTCAATAGTACCACGAAGAACCTGGAATGCGTCTGCGAAAATATGAAGGTTCTCACCTCTTGTAAATTGTTGTCTAAGCTCCCGGCATTCAGCATTTCTGTCAAGTGAAAAAGCGATCCACAAAGGTTCAACCGATTGATTTTTTCTATTGCAAAAACTTGAAAAAAGTTTTAAAATCTTGTGCTCTGAAAAGAAACCAAACAGTCTGTTTCTTTGAGACTTAATTCTTATTTTTGTTTGTTTCTTATTATTTTTCCTTGCAATTCGCCAATGAATGGTCGATTTCGGAGCTTCCATGTTTGGACTCTCATAAATTTCTCGTGATTCTACCTGGTTGGCTTTTAATTCACTTTGAGTTAAAGGAATTTCTTTGCTCAAGACATTATGAGTGGTTGTTGGTGAGGCAATGGCTTGTTTGAACAATGGCGTCTTTTCTTTGCTTGGAGATCGGGAGGGTATTGTTATACAGTCTCCCTTATTGTGCTTTCTTACTAGCTTCAATTCTTTCAAAGCATATGTTTGGGACAGAATAGATGAGGCGCTTGACCGAGAGCCTGCTTCGAATTGATAGTTGCGGTATCGCACTTGCGAAGATAGACTTTCGTCAGAAAAGTGTGCAATATCTGGATTAGAATTATTGTTCCCACAATCTTGGATCGATGAAAAACTTGAGGAGCTCGGAACTAGAAACAAAGGTCGCAAAAAAGTTTTATATTTCCCCCTAGTCTCCCCATATTCTAAAAAGCAGTCGTCTGACGTACCCATTTTGTTTAAAGAGTGGCCAAAATCTTTATGGAACATTTTTTTGTTACCTTTTGCCAAAACAGTTATGACCAAAGATGAGCGGCCAGCTTGTGATTGCGTGATAGCAAACTTTTCTTGCTCTTCCAAAACATTTGGAATATTGTCAGCCTCCCAAATCTCACTGCCTATGGAAACTTCTTCTGAACTGGTGATACTTTCGCTCATACTTTCTGAAATTTTTTCTGTGGATTCTCTACGTTTTGAGTAGACACTCTTCTTGGAATTCGTTCTTGAAAAGAGATTTGAGGTGAGAGGATTGTATAATGGTACTCCTTCGGTGATTTTTCTCTTCTTATTGTATTCAGACGTATCAACATAGCAACCCGGCGACAATTTTTCACTTGTTGTATTAGACTCTCCTGGTATAAATGAAATAGGTATTAAGGCCATTCTGCTTGCTTGCCGCTTTAGTACGTTTGTTTTGTACATCATTTCTTGCTCCAGGTTAGAAAAGAAATTGGTGTTTCTTTCACTGGAAATATCATTATCACAAGGAGTACTGAAATGAATGGACTGAGCTTCTGTCATTTTGATAACCTGATTGGAATCTTGAAAGCACCTTGGGTTGAGATCGTGCAACCTGTCAGAGCTTGAATCCGACTGGCAAACATATTCATTGGATTGATGTAATTCGTCAAGACCTTTCTGTGGGTCATCATTGCGGAAACATTCAACATTTATGTTGGCTATGGCTTTCAGCTTGTGAAGCCAAACATATAATCTGGTTTTTGATTTCTTTACACCTCGTTTGATGTCGTGAGAACACTTTTTCCAAATGGATTTCTTAATAAAGAGGTCATTAGAACTAGACGTATCTTTAACATCCACAGACAAAATTTGCTCGTATTCATTTAGACCTTCAACAGAAAAAACCTCTTTTATGTGAGCTCCATTGTGTCGTTTTGTGAATATAGAGTCTTCTTCTACATGCTCTGCCCTGATTTTTTTCTGAGTCTTAATGTGTGACAAATGATTGCCGAGAGGGCTTGAAAGCACCCCTCCTAAAGTCAAAAGTGTTTTTAAGTCTTCACACCAATAATGAGTACCAAGAAAGTTTTTAATTGCAGGATTGACTTGAAACCACTGCTTTGAAAACTGTTTGCGGAAAAAGAGGGCTTTTCCATCCACGACTGACACCCGTTTGATTAAAGCAGTGATGTTTTTGTTTTTATTACTTCTTTGCTTCTTTGTTGGGTTCGATTCATCTTGTTGCAAGATTAAACCCTCATTCTTCACGGCACATGAGCCTGATAAGCACCTCTGACGGCCGTGGATTTTGCAACCTTTCTCATCCAAGATCGTAAGCAGAAGAGCGGAAGGCAATGTATTTTGTTCCTCTAGAGGTTTCTCGGAGTGGCTAGAAAAGTCTGCAAAACTTCTGCGGGCATGTTCGGCCGAGAGCATCTTGGAAACAAACTTGATGGACATTTTTGAACTGTATTGTTTCTGTTTCTTTGGATTGTATCAAAAGTTCGGCTACGGACGAGCAAAGATATTTTGCGAAAGTTTTCTAGGATTCGGGTCTTAAATAATACAAACCAAAAAAAAGCAGGCGCAGAAAGTTTGTTTGTCTATTGGGGCTGCCGACTTCATTTAAATTTAGAAATCAACATAAAAAGCAACCTAACGCCATAATGAACGTGAGCGGAGCAGACCTTAGCAATCCGTCTTTTATTTCGAACTGCACTGTGTTATATGCTTTTGCACAGCCCGAGCACATAGTTTGATTGTAGATATTGAATCATACACAGCACGGCTCATTTCCCAAATTTAGACTCACATATCTCCAGAAGACAGTGGTCAGTATGACTTTTTTTTATTTCTAGTCTTTTCTGTGTATTACTTTGATACTTCCCAGTAATACCCAGTATAGTGAGTTGAATTGTATTATGTCACAGTATTCACATCAGAACTATTTTATTCAAAGACACTTTATTCTATGTACTAATTAAGATTGCAAATGTGCTTTTTGCAAGTGCATTGCAGGACGCGGCCCCAAAACGTCACGGCGTAAATATATATTAATGTTCGAGAAAAAAAAATTCAGGCGCGGCCTAGCGTGCGTATGAACAACTTTTGCCGCAGAATCAACCTGATTTTACTGGCGCCATACCAAAAAAAAAACAAGCATAAGAAACAAAAAGAGGAGAAGCAATAACATAGGCGTGCATGAAGATAAGCGTTATGAAAGATTTCCGAGTTCGTTACATCAGGCTTCATCAACACGTCTTTATACTTTTAAATTCTGTTATTGACGCAGGGTATATGGATGTGCGTTTGGCAGTTGTGAATTGTTTGCTGAGTTCACGCAGCTCCGACCTCGCCCCATCTCTGTGAAGAGTGCACACAGCAAACATTGTCGACTTATCTGACTGTGCCACCTTCTTCCTAGAACGACAAAAAAATACAACATGTCCAGTCCAAAAAGAGCTGATTTGGTTGTCCCGTATGTGTAATGAGCCGTTGCAGGACTGCTTTTACAATAAATGACGCGCACTCCGAATTCAAAACCCTATACCGAAAGCTCCATATGGAAGTCCCATATGGAAGTCCCATATCTTAAGCCCCAAACCTGAAAGTCCAGATCCTAGGCCCGGATCCTAGGCTTCCAAATCTAATAAGAACACCCAGCCTCACAAAATAACGTGCATCATATTATCAACCAATCACAATACTAACCTATACAGATACAAACACCAGCCGGCGAAGCCTAGAGCAGAGGCGTCGTCAATGATCTCGCAAACGCTCCCCATGGCCGCCATGTTCATGCGTAACAAACTCATGTCCTGGTCGTCTGTCTTCTTGGCGCTCCAGAGCTACTTGACTGAGCCTGTCAGCAAGCCCGCGGACAGCAGCGCGGCGCAGCCACCATTGTTGAGATTGGCGTTCGCCGTGCTCTCATTGGCCACATGTTACTTGGAATACTTTTTCCCCTCCACGAGCCCCACTCTCAGGAAGACAGTACAGGCAGTAGCTCTGACCGCCTCCACGGCAAGTGTGGAGGCCACTTCTTCCGCTTAAGTCACTCGTAAGGTCTGTGTTTTTCCATTGGCAACAAAACACACGACGAGCCGATGCATGCGCCCTCCATTAATACACGTCACCATCTATATGTTGAATTGTCTCAACTTTTGTCCCATTGTAGAATGACGCTCTGGCGCCCTGTGTAACACACTATAAGAAGCTTGCCACAGCTATCCCAAACGAGATCACAGATCCCCACAGAATCACTTGAGTCGTCAGGGGCATAAAACCCCACGCATCGTAAGAGCTCTTGTGTGCCCCGATATCCTGGTGTATTTATATCCCACACAGAGACGTTTCCAACATCGTCGCCAAGGGCCAAAAAGCGGCTTCCTGGTGCAACGGCCGCGGCAAACACTAAGGAGCTTTTGGTACGGATGGAAACTTCCGGCTGGTCTTCGCGGAACGCATAATTGGCTGGATTTGCAAACACGTTTGCACTGATGAGTGAGTCTCCGGAGAATGCATCCCATACATTGACAGCACCGTCCATGGAAATTGTAAGAAGCTCATTACCCTGTACATCGCCTGCTCTGTTGAGCCAGCATAGTTCCAAAATCGGCAGAACATGATAAGTAATTCCGGGGCGCTTCTCTGTCGCCACATTTAACTCAAGCGCATCATGCGTCAGCAGACTATTCCACACTTTGATTGCGTAGTCCTTGTCTGAGGCCAGCGCCAAAAGCTTGGACACTGGGTTGAAACGAAGTCCAGAAATAGGATTTTCATGGCCCGAAAGATGACCAACCACAAGCATGCTTTCACTCGGAAGATGAGTTGCATCCACGGCACAGATGCGAATGCTATTGCTTTTTGTGGTCATCGCAAGCTTAAACTCACTAAGCCAGCACGCGTGTGTTTCCATAGAGGATGGATCATCATCTGTGGTCCATTCCAGAACTAGAGAGAGAGATGAACCTTCCCACACACAAAGACCATTTCTGATGTCGACACTGAGCACAAACAGGCCTTGTGAGTTCCACAAGAGAGTCTGCACGGGTGCCGGTCCGGATCCCGAATTGGACACTGCATTCACGATGTTTTTTAGTCTTCCGTCCGGGGCCCACGCACGAATTTCACCGGCACTGCCGGCAGTGAGCACAAGCGTTCCTTGTGGACACCATGAGACTGCCGAAATTGTGCTTGGAGCAGGCACACCGTTGATGATATTGGGTGGGTGATTGAGTTTGACGGTCTCTACAATTCCGGTTGGACCGAGCGCATGGATAACGGCTGCCGAATTATCAGTGCCAAGCGCCAAAACATTAGTAGATGGGTGCCAGTGCAGCAGAACGCTTGGGTCACATGTTGTAAATACCAGAAGAGGGTCGGTGTAAAAGGGCACACCAGGCCCGCTTTCCTCACCCACGTCCGCAATATCCAGGTCTTCAGTCAGAGTTATTTGTTCTTTCACCTTTAAAGCATCTTTTCCCTCTGGACCAGCAACTTTTGCTGGTGTGTTTTCGTTATTTTTATTGGTTGTATCAGTGTTGTCCACTTTCATCCACTCAGCATCTTGAGCTGCATTGATGTCGGCCTTATCTTTTAGGATTGCATTCACAAGGTTAAGTTTGGCCTCTTTTCCGGCTTCTGGGTCTTCTATGAATGTATAGAGAATCCCCTTTTGTACTAAATTGACCAAACATCCAGGGTCTATGGCGGGGAGTAAGCGGTTCGATGCGTGCTCATACTCAAGACAAGAGGAGTCTTTCTGAAACGCATATGCGGCTAGGTCGAAGCCGCTCTCTTGCATGTACCGCCATATGAGGTAGTTTAGCTCAACACTGGTAAGGGACATCGGAGTAGAATAATGATTTATTTTGTGATGATGCTGGTTAACTGTGTATTCGACTATACAAACACCCGTACACCAGTGTCAATGCCGCTTGTATAATCAAAAGTATTGGTGAAGTTATCATGGTTGATGTTTTTTCCGCGATGTTGTTCGGTATATGCTCTTGCATATACGAAGTATATCATGCTGGTGGAAACAAGTGAGGAAATTGGATACGCGCGTATCCAACGTGCAAATTGTCTTGACAGTTTGTCACGCTGAATCTCCGCGATAATACGATATATTTAACGTTCCCTCCATGTTTATTTGTAGGGCGCAAATCTTTAGGGACATGTCAAGACTAGAATCCAGCCTGAAATATCTTCCACACAAGGAGCTTCTCCAAGTCTTAGCAAGATTGGTACTAATATAATTTGATGTCGCTCTTTATGAAGCTCCAAAACAACATGCGCCTTCGATTTTTGGCAAAAAAAAAAAAAAAAACACATCCTTTAAAAATGTAGGGTACTCTTTGTAGTTAGTATGTCCAAATAGTAAAAGAATCCCGAACCTCTCACATATATTCAACTCTTTTTAATTGAAGCTTGTTGCACGTTCATATGCGGCAGCAAGCCGTATAATTCCATATATGAAAACCGCTATCTCGCTATAAATCCGTACACCATATGTATGTGGATGCGAAACGTATTCTTGACTGAATCGGATCCATGTGCTTGTTACTCTATCTTCGCCAAATCACACACTAAATCTTCTAGACTTGTTGTTTTTTTCTATATATTCCCAATTTCGGAAATTCAAGTTTTAGATTTTGCCGCCTTAAAATTCGAGTATAAATAGGAAGCCACTTCCGAGTACACCGTCTAATCTACTGCCCCTTTCATTTCTCGCCGTGGCTTCTTCTAAAACAGCATCTATCCGAACCAACTCCAGATTAAGCCAATGAGTACCGTTCCTGAAATCCAACTCCCAGAGTTGCTGGTCCCAAAAATGGATCACAAAAGCAACCGAAAGAGTAGAGCACCCTGGCAACTAGCCCAGCCCAACCGCGCCAAGAATCTGGCAAATCCATACGCCAACGTCCGTTCTGGCTCTGCCTCTGTTTATGGTGACAATGACTTAGCAAATATATCTGCTACAAGTGGCAACTTGCTTGGTGTCCCTGGTTCTACTGTGCTGAAGGCACGCAAAAACAACCGCCGCATGTCCATCCATGCGCTGGCGACAGGACCGCCCGCTGGTACTTACGACGACCTGGAACTTCCTCCCATACCCTCAAACATACCGATTCATCGTACCACAACAAACAACTCTGAAACAGTTCTGGTACGTGGGAACGGCGCGCGTGAGCAACGTGAACCACGTGAGGACGATGTGGTGGGCATGATTCGCACAGAGCTCAAGAGCCAGGATGCTACAGCAATTGCGGACTTCTACCAGTCGCTCTTGGGCCAACGAGCGCGTGTAGAGAAACGTGTTCAGGATAAGATTGATGAGAATCAAAAGAATATTCTTCAATTGACCGACAACTTGCAAATAACACAGCAACAGCTTCTTCTGCTCCGTGTTCTGACAAAGGAATTATATGGCATACTCCGCGAGTTCACCGACACTGCCGAGCGGCGTATGGAACTTGAGCTTGCCGAGCCAGAAATCGCTTCAGCCGGCCCTATTAAGAAGACGACGCGAAATCGGGACCGTTCGTCTGTGATTGTTTTACAAAAAATGTGGGCTGCCGAGTTGCAGCTGTTATACAAGCATGTCGACGGTGCGCAAAAGTTTGTACAAGCGGCGCCTGACCGTCATATTTTGGGAGAGAGTGGCCGCTGGTATGAGATCAATGTGGGCACCTGGAAGCCTTCGGAGCCCATTCATCTCTTCTTCCTCAACGACTCCGTGTTAGTTGCCACACGCAAAAAAACACAAGATTCGAACTCTAAGCGGCTTCAAGCAGCCCACTTTTGGCCGTTATCTGCAGTCGACATCACTTCGATTGCACCCCCAAGTAAGAATGGAAAAGGCGACTCTCAGGGATATGTTATCAATCTTCGCACTAATTCCTTGAGTTACGTCTACCAGACAGACCGCTATGACCACTTCATGCGTGTGATGAATGCATATCAGCGCGGAAAATCCGAGGTCCTGAAAAAGCAACGCCTTTTGGAAGAGCAGGAGAACGAACCGCGAAACACACCAGAAATTGGACACCGTCGAAACATAAGTACGGGAAGCATCATGGATGAAGGTACAGACAAACGGCAACTTCGAGACTCTTTGCGCAGCTCAGATCTAGCTGACAAGGCAGCAAAAGTTAAGAGAGACTCGAACAATGCGCATCTGTCGAGTTCACACGGTAACAATGCGGATATTATTTTGAAAGATCTTTCTGCACGAGTACACTCACGAAACAGATCTCATGATTTCATGAAACAGGAAAAATTGAATCAGGACCTCAAGAAACCGGCACAGCTTTTTACAGAGCTCAAGACTAACGAAGACAAACTTGACGAGGTTGATGTTCACTTGGCTCATAATGAGTACATGAGTTCTGTAGGCCTCATCAAGCATATAGAAGACAGGCTTATGAATGTCTCTGACAGGATACTAAATTTCAAGCTAGATGATGTTCAAGCAGAAGAGTTACGGTTACTTGTAGACGTCGTCAAGTTAAAAATTAACAGTCGCAAAGGAAAAGTTCAGGAGGGATTATTATTTGACCTCCACCACATGATCGCGTCTCTTACTACTGAACAGATTGCAAGTATCATCGAATTCTATTTAAGCTTTGGGAAACTCGAAGAGGGTCTCAAGGCAGTTCTAGATGCTTTATCTTCGCAACTATCCAAGATTGTTGGTAAGCTCACATCAAACGCACATGGATCAACGAGAGTGGATATCGTCAACTTTCTTTCTAATCTCATCATTGTGCATGTGCTGATAGTAAAACGTGCCGTTAACATACATCGATGCTGCATTGTTCCAGTTCTCAAGCGTGATGATACCAAGACAGTGGATTCGAGTGGATTCGTCACTTGGTCGATGTCAGAGATGGATCTGCTTGCTGAATTGATCAAGAAACACGCTTCTGGCTCTCTTCTAGTGTCAGATGCAGATGTATGGAAAATCAAAGACGTGAAATATTACGATGAACTTCTTCGAGTATTGAACTCTCAGCTCAAGCTTTTAAAAGACGAAGGTTTGTATGTGGACTTTTTATTTGATGACATTATTCATTGTTCGCCTTTGGCTAAGTGATCTTTATAACTATGAACAATAAGAAATTGTGGTATATATTGCATCGAAGCGTATGTGAAGCTAGAGTTTAGCGTAATAGGATGTAATATCATACTTTTCACGTAGCTGAAGACCATTCCTTTTCAAGTACCACACAGACAACACTGATATTGAAACGACACCAGCGTATATGCAAAAGAGAACACCTTCTCCCAATGCATTGATAAGGGGATCAGTGATAAAAGTGGCGATTGCTGCCAAGATCTGACGAACCAAATTGTTTAATGCAACGCCAGTGGCACCTCTCCCTGGAAGAAGATCTGTGAGGTATGTCAATGTGCAGCCAATTATTAACATGGACCCAAATCCAAATAATGCGCTTCCCACTAGAGGTGTCACCCAATGTTGCTTTTTATCTAGACACCAGCCAAAAATCATACACGCTGGTGGAAAAATACAAGCTGCTAAAACAACATTCCAGGAAAGCCTGGATTCGGGACGAAGCTCGCCATTGTTGAGGCGTGCACTGCGCTTGATGAGCCAATCATTCCATCGTCCACCATAAATTGAGGCCAAAAAATATGTCACTGAATTGGGGATATACATAAGCCCCACGATAATGGAAGAAAAGTTGTATGGAGCTTTGGCATAAGAGTTTGAAATGGTGATATTGAAAAAATAGACACCCGTGAAAGTGATACTGGAGTATGTGATGATAAGTAAGATTGCAGGATGTGACAAGAGAATAAGCGCATGCATTGGCCTGATGGTATAGTCGTAAGCATGTGAGTGCCACAGTTTTTCCCCCGAAATATCTTTTGCTTCAAGTTCAGCTAGTTCACGCTCTCTTACGCGTTTGCTATAAGCGGACTGACTCGTTGATATGCGCAGTAACGACGGGGCAAAGAGATCCACCGGCAGATCCTCATCACGAATATGGCGCCTCACTAATATACATTGAGAGTTGTTAGTGATGGTGCGCCTAAGGTTCGTCTCGGACAAGTCGTCACTTTTATCGATATTCTCCCGTAGCATCATGTTTGCAATTTCAATGTTGTCTTTGGGAAGCGTTTCTGGAAGGAATAATATAATCAGAATCAAATTGAGACCACAGACAATTACCATGACCCACATGGTAGCACGCCAGCCCCAAGCCTCTGCGACCGCACCACCAATGATCGGCGAAAGAAACGGGCCTAGAAGCGGGCCTAAGTAAAAAAGGCCCAATGCTGTCCCTCGTTCTTCTTGAATGTATAAATCTGATACTGTTCCCGCGCCGCATGCCTGGACTGAAGACGCCCCAATTCCAGCCATGAAACGAAGCACAATCAATGCCCCAATGGAAGGAGCCACGGCGCACGCGACGGAAAACGCAAGAAACCACAAGAAGGATATAACGTACACGGTTCTGCGGCCGTGGTTCTCCGAAAAGTTCGACCACCACATAGGAAATATGCCCACTGATATCATATACACACCGATGGAGACATTTACCATGGAAACAGTGGTGTCGAGGTTCGAAGACAAATCATCTACTGCGGGAAGCAAGATGGACGTGCCCATCGGACCCGAGATACCAGCAAAAGCAACAACGCACACAATAATAAACTTTTGCATGGAACGATAGTTTCTTGGATTGTGGTACTCTGGAATGAACGTGATTGAGGCGAGCAAACCTCTCTTTTCTGCCATGGGGACGCGGTTGGCAGACCGAATCGACGATGCCGAAGGCCTGGACTTGATAGAGCTGAGGCTTTCACCGACGTTTCTCTCATCAAGAGTCTTTGGATCATCAGACATATTGCCGACAGTGTTGGTTACTGCTGAGCTACGGTCTTCGATTTTTTCATGGAGCGTCTGTGGTTCTTGGTTACGTTCGAGCTCGGTATTCAACACATTTTCCGCAAGCGAACTAGCCAACGACTCTAGCTCGGACATGCTGCAGCTATTATTGCATTAGGATCTAAGAAATCCAGAAGTGGTTTTTGGGCACCGAAATTCGGAATCCTGTACGAATATTAGTCACGTAAATGTATTAGTTACGTATAGGTGATGGCCCGACGAAATATGGTGGAGCTTTCCACGGGCAATTCAGTATAGCAGTGGAGATTTCGATGCAAAGTACGACTGATGTGTACCGGAATTTGTCTAGGTCGAGCAGTGGTGGAATTTTATAGGTGAAATTTCGGCTTATCTAAGAACTCAAGCTGTACATTGGCGGGGTAGGTGTTCCGGCCCGGTTAGCCGCGATGAGTCCCATGTAAGCGCATTGGTTTCGCGATGATGCAGGGTACTCCCGCGCAGACGTGACTGATCCATGACACACTCACGTGACCACGCATCTTTGAAGACCCGGCACGAGTCTCTTCTTGTATCTCCAGACAATACTAATACTATATAACCAAAAAAAAAAATCAAAAGGGGTGAGACAAGACATGTACCACGATGGTATTATCGGCTGGTGTCGAAGACTACTACCTAAAAGATTTTGCTTTGAGTATCCGACAAACAACATCGTTCCAATGCCCATAAGACTTTGCATCCAAACTTGGCACCATGTCATGGAGTTGTTAGCCTTAAGTGTATTCAATGCACAATGCAAATATTGTAGGGTTATGAATCGAGTCTCGGCGGATCCTTGCATTGACATCAGCAGTGATCAACCGATCTGTGAGTATGCTGAAGTTTGTTGGAACATCGGGTGCTAGAATTGCTGGACGGCAAAAGTACTATATTTACAGAAGAGTCTTATTAAATAAATTTACAGATATTTAGCTAGATACCAACTATCAAAAAATCGTTTGGGCATGTCTATTGGAGCGTGTCAACAGGTGCATATCCCATACTGCACTTCGGGGGGTGCGTTTAAGGTATAAGCTGGCATAAGCTGGCCCAAGACCATAATGTCCAAACCCTAGCAGATAGCAAGATGGAACAAGAAAACCAGAGCGAATAAAAAACAAGAGGCCGAAAAAAAAAGAAAATAATAATAATAATAATAATAATAATAATAAAACAGGTTGAGAGAAACCGCTGGCCTTCATCTGCAGTCTTACGGGACCTTTTCTATATGACCAATCTTTTCGGTGTGCCTCACACTACATGCACTTATATGGCGAACGGGTCTGTCTATTAAAATTAAGCGCTTCATCTCGGTGCGCGCAGAACCCGCCACCTTTGTCATACTACACACTATACATCTCCCTACCAGTATACATATATAGATATATATATATATATATATATATACATACATACGCAGGTAACCAACTTCAAACCTGTTTTTTCGTGCCACGCATCTCGGTATCCAACCTTGAAACATCCGTGGAGCCCTGCTTAACCTTACTATTGAAACGCTCGCAAACCAAAGCACTGCCGCATTGCACTTTAAATCCGGTTTGTTCAAGTCACGCACGAATTGAAACATGGGAATATTGTCAAAAGACAGTTGGCCGCCTCGCATTATTCGATTGCCTGTGTGTGTTTTCATGTTTGTGACGGGAGCTTTGGCAATTCGGGTAGACCAATCGCTTGCGTGGGTGACGCTTTGCCACTATCCCAGATGGTTACACGCCTGCATCAATATGACCAAGGTGTACTTTTTCCAGTTAATCATGTTCATCACGGCGTTTGCGAGCCCTTGCCAAATCAAAATTTCGTTTAGGGGCAATGAGTTGCCGGAACTGAACAATTTCAGGGCTGACTCCAACGGCAATCTCATCTCCAGCTTGTCTCCCAACGCCATATTCATATCTAACCATCAGATCTACACAGATTGGATCTTCCTCTGGTTCTTAACCTACACAAGTAACTTTGCGGGACTGATCTACATTGTCATAAAGGAGAGTTTATCGAGGGTCCCGGTGTTGGGGGCTGGTATGCAAGCCTTTCGTTTCTTGTTCTTGCTGAGAAAGTGGGAAAAAGATAGAGTTAACTTGACCAACAGGCTTTTGGCCATCGATGCGGATGCCCGGGGCATGGGGCCTGCAGCAGGCGTGAAGCTTGTGTCGCCCCCTGCAATGGCCAGACTGTCCATTGTACAATGGCCAAAAGGCAAATCCACAAAGCCCGAAGACATGAGTAACTACCAGCTTGTGGTTTTCCCAGAAGGCACTGTGATCTCACCCCGCACACGTGAGAAATCAAGAGTGTACGCGGAAAAGGTGGGCGTGGCCAAATTCGACCACTTGTTGCTTCCACGGGCTAGGGGTCTTTTTCTCATGTTGCGACTGTTGAGAAATACACTTGATGTTGTGTACGATGTGTCGTGTGGCTACTCAGGACTAAGCCTGGACGAGTACGGTGAAGAAAAGTTCACGCTCAAACGTTTGTATTTACAAGGACAGGGGCCGTCGGCCGTCAACTACTACATCAGAGGGTTCGCAGTGAAGGACATTCCTCTTGGTGATGACGATAACTTAGATATCGACAAGGTAGACTCCGAAACATTGAAGCAGTTTGAAGAATGGCTTTACAATGTATGGTCCGAAAAGGATAAGCTAATGAAGCGTTTTTACCAGACGGGATCTTTTGTGGTGGAAGACGATGGGTCCATGCGCACCGTGATAGCCAATCTTGGTTTAAGATCAAAATTGGAGGTCTTGAACCCGTTTGCCATCCCAGGTACTCTCATATTGATTTCATACTGGATGGTCAAAAAACTTGTGGCCGGCTTAAGTGCAAGTGCCTAATTCAGACCACTATGTGCCTGCTACAATCATCATCAGCCTGTAGGACGGCCAGTACACGATGCCAACATCCTCACTGCTTTTTTGGTATTGGCTTTTTGATGCGGTGGAATAACTTCCATGAATTGGTACTATTATCAAATTACTAGTCCATAGAATGTTGTATTCTAAGTGAATCCACAAGTTGCATGTTGTGCTTGTGAAGGTGTTTTTTTTTTGGTTTAACGGAGTTTAATACTTTCTGCTCCCATTTTTTGAAATGAATATCTTTTGTTTAATTCTTCGCACTCGTGGTAAACCTGAAAAGATCTTCTCTTGCTACCATGGTGGAGTAAAACAACGAAGCCATCGCACAAGAACCAACGCAATATTCAGTATAGCCATGATGTACGAATCCTGATTCATTTTCGGTTTCATCGTTCTACGGGGCACGATCTTTTAGCCTCTATTCAATTAGACTGGCTAACATTTTTTATTCATCGGGATTTAAACATATCTATTGTGAGGCCTAATATATAAAATGCACGGTCAGCAAATATTATCACTGTGATTAACACGTTCTTCTATTATTAAACCTTGGTCTTTGGCCACATACTTTTCCACTCTGGCTCACGAGAAGGCACAAACATGAATATGTTTCGAAGAGTGTTAGTGTGTCATACTCTAGGTACTAGGTCGTTGTCGAGCATATTTGTTCAGAATGAGAAAACGAAACAAATTGCAAACGCGCGAAACCGACTAGGCCAACAGAAACAGAGCACCGTACAAAGACCCGCACAAAACTGCGACACTTTGCAAACACGACCAAAAAAAAAACATAAATTGTAACAAAAAAAAGACAAAACAATCACGAAACACCATTTGGCTAGCAAGTTTCTGACCATTGTTACGGGAGTAGAACCCAAAACAAGCTCCAAACACGTACCGCTACAATCTGGGGACAACTACACGCCGCGGGTGCAAAGCTTCCGATTTCGCAACCGTTATAAGAGATGTGTCTTCCTTGTCTCTTTTGCTTTCCCCGAATAAGTCCAATCATGTTCGGGGTAGCCACCATATACAAATACTTCTCGCTTATTTCACTCACTATATGTTTTTTTCTCTTGGGTTTCCTCCTCATTGGGGGTGCGTCCACGGATTCCGCCTACCTGTCAGTTTATCTAATAAAATTGAAATACACAGACTCTGGCCTTGCTTCCGCTAGCGCTGCAAACAACACCGCCAGCATGTCGGGCCTCACGATTCGTGCCAATTATTTGACATTGTGTGCGAGCTCCGCAGGCGAGATGGTATGCACCACCAACAAAAATACCACCGGGCTCAGCCGCACGCTCAACAGCAGCGGCGCCAGCACAGATGCCGTGAGTTTGATGACGATTGCCTTGGCCATGGGTCTGGTATGCAAGCCCCCGGTGTTGATAATGGCGCTTGTGCTAGTACTCTTGTTGACGGTGGTGGTGCTCTGGCAATTAATGCCGTTTGTTCCAGGCAAGTTGATTGCGCGCAAAATCTGTGCCGGAACCGCGCTCCTTGCCTGTCTTGTATGGGGCCTAGGCGCGATGCTTCAGCACCAGGCCATTGTTAGCGCGCAGGCGTTTGTGGAGGCGGCCACCATGAACTATATACATGTGGAGCGGGGATCCAAGGCCAATGCGTTATCGTGGACGGCGTTTCTGTTTTTGGTCATCACCTTTTTCTGCTTGCTGTTCCAGGTCTTCCGCGACCACCGCCAGCAGGTTGCAATAAGTGAAAAGTGTTGAGGGCCAAGTAAAGGGGGCTGGCCCTGGCTTGGGTTAGCCGGAGCGGGTAGGGGACTCGGAGCGGAAATCAGGATCGTATGCATTCCGAGACCTGGTCAGAAAGACTCAACTCGCGCTTGTGTATAGTGCTGGTGTCGCAGGAACCTTGCCATATCGCTTACTGCTACCAAGACTCTAGAGACTGTTACTGTAGTTTACTATTGACTGTACATTGACCACCAGAATTTCAGATAATGCGGAACTTCTGAGTGGGGCTTGATTACATACAGTATAATCGCATACGTGCTTGGTAACCCATAGCGCAAGAGACGGCTATGACTAATATATGCAATTAAAACATCAAAGTTAGTTGCGCCTGGAGCAGCGGCTTTACCAATACTTTGTTTCTTAATGAGTCTGAACCAAGTAGCTGAACAATGTGATATTTTTGCCGCAACACTTCTTACTATCTCCATTCGTCTCTTCTTCCCCCCCCCCACCCGCAGTCGCCCTAACGGTCTTGACACGTGGGTTCTCGATACGCTTTTGCCAGTGCTCTGCGTCTTTTCTTAGGAAAATGGTCAGCTGGTCTTCCCCTTTTTTTTCCACTCTATCATTAAGTGAAGGTGATTCTAGAGACTCCTTTTCGTAGCATGGGTTAAGTTGCCTGTATGATATAATTTAAAACCATGGCTTTGCTGGTGGATTGGACGCGGAGCGAAATGTATGAATACGCAGAGAATGCACATAAGGACACACGTCGAAAGTACTCTATTCAAAGCTCGTATTTTCCAACCATTTTATATGTATAAGCAAAAGAAAATGTGTATTCTGGCTGTAGGTTCACAATTATCCTGATCACCACCAAGAATTGGTATTCCAAATGATCATATCAATCGTCTTTGCATGGAAATATCTGATATCATGAGTCGTACCTGATAACGAAATATTCAGCAAATAGTCGTAGAGAAAAGAAGATTAGAAAAATGTTATACACCATCAAATAAAGAAGCAGGACTTGCTGTTTGTCTTTTCTTTAAGCAACGCTGCCTTCGTGCATTGACATTTTAAACCCAGTTCAAATTGTAATTCTAGAACGCAAATTATTGAAGTCAATTTCATATTTTGCCATTGTAGCAACATGAAACAAAAAAAAATACTTATTGAATTGTGACATATATTGATTTATGAAAAAAATTTGGAATTATTCGAAACAATGACAGATCTATTATTGAAATTCTACTTCCTATATAAGTGTTGATCAATAAAAACTCTAAAACTTCAAACTACATATTTTTTCCATCATTTGATCGTATTTGATGGAAAAAGAATGCGCCTAATATAGTTTGGCAAGCCTGACACGCTACTGTGCGCTTGTGCCTTCGCGCCTCATAATAACATCACGTGAAAATCACGTGTATCTTTAGAAAAAGAGCGATCTTGTTTTCCACCTTCTGAACCGCGACCCTCAAATTTTACTACAATCAACATCTAATCTCTCACTTCCAAGAAATAAATAACGGGGGCTCCGCCAAAATGAGCTATATGGAGCAAATAGATGGCTTTGTTTGTCGCATAAAAGATGCAGAAAACAATTACAAGGAGTCGCAATCTATATTGCTGGAGCTCTTGGATATGATAGAGGCGTTCAACGGAGCTACGGAATATGCGTATTTCTTAAAGAATCTTGTCCCAATATTCATCGAGAAACTCAACCTGGTACCAATCTCCTACATAAGCAATAGCCCTGAGAATAAACTTAGAAGTCTGATCCTTGAGATAGTTCATCGCTCGATTATGACCGAAACGTTTCAGCCTTTTTCCGAAAATATTTTGACGTGTTTGACCGTCATACTAAAGAAAGAAAATGAGGACAATGGTGTCTTATGCATGAAGATTATTACTACGTTGCATAAGGCTTACAAAGCACTGTTAGTGGATAAGGTAGATCTGTTCATTGAAATCATAAACCAGGTGTACGAGAATATGGACCAAGCTTTGGTGGAGGTTTTTTCGCAACAACAAGACCTGCAACCACCAAAGTCTGAGATCGACGAGTCCAAAGATTCATTTTCAGAAGAAAAGGAAAATTCAAAGAATCTCTGCCATGCAATGAAGTCGTTTAAAGTGTTAGCAGAGTGCCCAATCACTATGGTGTCCTTATACTCCTCATACAAATCTTTGGTCCAGACATCTCTTCCTAGTTTCTTGCCCAAAATTATTCATATTTTGATCTTACAAGTCGATCAACAAAAGCAATTCCGGGAGAAACATCTTCAAACCTCTACCTCGGTCACCGCCATTCTGCCTGATATAACCAATAGACAGGCATATTCCGACTTTATATTAGGCCAGGTAAAAGCGACCTCTTTCCTTGCTTACGTTTTTATTCGAGGCTATGCTAGTCAAAACATTAGTGCCAATCATGCCAAGGTAATCCCTGATGTTATTTTAAGGCTTCTCCAAGATTGCCCAGCAGAGTTATCCGTTGCCAGGAAAGAATTGCTTCACGCAACCCGTCATATATTGTCGACACCTTTTCGCACACAATTTATCCCTAAAATTGAATTGCTTTTTGATGAAAAAGTTCTCATCGGCCACGGCTTGACGTCGTTCGAAACGTTGAGGCCTTTGGCGTATTCGACTGTGGCTGACTTTATACACAATGTTCGAAATGAACTCACGCCAAGACAGATCTGGTCAACTGTGCAAATATATTGTTCGCTATTAAAGGATGACACTTTAGCACTTACTGTGCAAATTATGAGTGCGAAGCTTCTTCTCAACTTAGTGGAAAGGATAATGAAGTTGCCCAGTAAGCTTGAGGGTAGACATTTGTTTATGATGATAATTGATTCATACGCCAAAAGATTCCAGAGTCTTAATCGTAAGTTTCATTACATTTTAAAGAAACATACACATTTTGAGGAACAAATGAAGGCAAAAGAGGCTGGTGTCAAAAAGGCAATTAAGCGATATAGCTCCAAAACCGATGCAAAGGTAGCATCGAAAAATGAGCTTGCAGTTACATTCAAGTCTGATGGAGAAATAATGGCTGAGGAATCGGAATCGCTGAGCGATACAAACAATTATCTCGACGACAAGATGGATGTTGATTCACATGCACCCCTGTCAGATATGGAGATTAATCCAATAAGTGTCGAAGACCTCTTTAGTATTGAAGATCTTTCGCCTATCTCTGTATCCTCAAATACGGGAAATTCAGATCTTCTTAAGGATGCAAGATACCTTTTTCGCACATTAATGACATTTCTCAAGTCTGTGGTCTTTGGTCTCAAAAATTGCAACCCACCCGTGCCACCACAACCTGTGCTGGACCCAAATATGCCCGGTCAAAGTGTTAATTACGACAAATGGAATGACACGGCGAAATTAACTTCGCTTGAAGAAATCAAGATTTTGAAAAGCTTTTTTCGCGGTGGAATCAGCTGTTTGAAATTTTTCTCGGTCTCAAAACCAAAACAGCTAGCTCAGGCCAAAGTTTTTGATTTCTCAACAGGTGGCCCAAATCTTCCAATTACATCATCGAAAGAAGAGAAAGACTTAATGGAAATTTTCGCCACCATCTTTATTCATATTGACCCTGCTTCTTTTAATGAGATTGTCAGTGATGAGCTTCCATTTATGTTTGATTCTATGCTTGAAAATGCAGCTCTATTACACCTTCCTCAGTTTTTCTTGGCTAGTGAAATGACATCCGCAAATTTCTCGGGAATCTTGATGTCTTTTCTTCGCGGAAAATTAGACCAGCTTGATAAAGCGGATCTCATTAAGTCCAACATTCTCATCAGGCTTTTTAAACTTTGCTTCATGTCAGTTAATCTTTTCCCATCTGCAAATGAAAGCGTGATACTTCCTCATTTAAATCATTTGATTTTGGAATCTTTAAAATTATCCACAAAAGCGGAAGAACCTATTCTTTATTCATACTTGGTGAGAACTCTATTCAGAAGTATCAGCGGAGGCCGTTTTGAGAACTTGTACAAGGAGATTATGCCAATCCTTCCCGTTCTTCTCGAAAGCCTCAATAAACACATTGCTAATTCGAAAAGACCTTACGAGCGCGACATTTATGTGGAATTGTGTTTAACTGTTCCCGTTAGATTGTCTGTTTTGGTACCTCATTTAAACTACTTAACAACGCCACTTGTTTATGCTCTTAATGGGTCTCAAGAGCTTGTCACTCAAGGATTGCGGACATTTGAATTATGCGTCGACAACTTGACGGCAGAATACTTTGATCCAATGATTGCACCAGTAATTAACGAGATCATGGCCGCTTTATGGAAGCACTTGGAACCTGTTCCATATCATCATCAACATTCTCATACGGCAATACGTATTCTAGGAAAGCTTGGTGGAAGGAACCATAAACATTTAAAACCCTGTAACTTATTGAAACCACAATCAGAACTTAATCAAGATATTGAGACCCTTTTCTCAATTCAGGGGTTCGAAGACAAAGTTCCCCTTTCTATTACGCCTGGAATTGAGTCTGCTATTGATTTGATCGAGGACCCAAGGCTGAAAACTCATTATAGAATCAGTGCCTATAAATATTTATCAAATATTTTGAAGCTATTCATTGATACAAATCCAATCCCATCAGATTATGGGGTTTACATCCAGGAACAAGTTGAGTTTTTAAAATCTCAGGAGTTGAAAGAATATCCACAATTAGAGCCGTCAGATATTAAAGACAATGCGAAACTCAATCGTCAACAAGAATTACTTGCCAAATTATTGGAAGTTCTTTTTTTCTCGCTATCTATTTCAGAGATTGCCGATGAGGCGAGTATTTTGATCGACAATATTACAAATCATTTCACTTTGATACACTTGGGTACATCCACGATTCAAAAAATAAAGAAGGACAGACCATTTTCAGTCAATGATCAAGAGGGACATGCTTTTATCAGTGAGACGATCTTTCTCAATGCTATTACCTACGCATTGAGTTTCTGGGATAAGAGAGTGCGACAAAAGGGTATTGATACAATCAAGAACCTCTACAAGACAACAGTTGTGATCTTTGGATCTGATGAGAATGCACTTTGTTCACCATCATTCCGCACAATGCTTTATAAATTTACTCACTCGTGCTACAGTGAATTCTACCACTCTAAGCTTGGAGGTGTCTTGGGGTTAAAAACCATGTTTCAAGAATTGAACATTCCACCATCATGGTTTTTCAAACGCCAATTTGAACTCGTGAGATCTATATTTTTTATTTTGCGAGACACTCCTGATACTGCTCCGCTAGAAGTGCGTAGTTTTGCACAAGACTTGGTTTTGAATATCTTAAAGCAATGCAACACAGGTGTTTCTAAGGAAATGATGCTCGAAAAGCCGTTTCAGACATTGGTCGGTGCACTTGTGTACGATTTGGCCAGCGCTGTGCCTATCGTGAGAGAGGTTTCTCAATGCTCTTTAAAAGTTCTATCTGAGACAACAAATGTTTCGGTTGCTACGATAATGGGCCCCTCAAAACATCTCTTGCTTACACCAATCTTCGGAAAGCCATTGAGAGCATTGCCATTTCCGATGCAAATCGGAAATATTGATGCCATCACTTATTGCTTGGGCTTAGAAGATACGTTTCTCACATTCAATGATGAATTAAACAGACTTTTGCTTGAGGCTTTGGCATTAGTGGATGCAGAAGATGAGTCTCTAGCGAATGTGCATCGCCTTTATGAATACAGAACCTCGAAGCAATTGATAGAACTAAGAGTTGTTTGTATCAGATTGCTTTCATTGGCTTTAACAAAGCCTGGATTTGCGCTCGGACCTTTATCTGAAGCCAGAATAAGGATTCTCGGTGTCTTTTTCAAGGCACTTTGCAACAAGTCTACTGAAATTATCAATGCAGCTCATCTTGGGTTAAAATCTAGTTTAGATGAAAGCGCAAAGCTACCAAAAGAATTATTACAAAACGGTCTTCGCCCCATGCTTATGAACTTATCAGACCACAAGAAATTAACCGTTTCTGGTCTTGAGGCACTTGCAAGACTTTTAGAATTGTTGATTTCTTACTTTAGAGTAGAAATTGGCAGGAAATTGCTCGATCATTTAATGGCATGGGCTCAAATCAACACTCTTCGCCTGATTGCTGGCCAAGACTTGGAAAATAATCACACTGTACAAATTGTGATGGCGATTCTCAATATTTTTCATTTGTTACCAGCAAAGGCTTATACGTTCATGGAAGAAATTATCAACACTTTGCAATATTTAGAAGGTCATTTGGATCGGCATGAAAACTCTCCATTTAGAATTCCTGTTCTCAAATTTCTCAACAGATTTGCGGAAAATTGCTTGGATTACTATATCGCCAATTTCAAAAATCGGAAGTTAGGAAATATGTTGGCGTATTTCGCAGGTGCCAAGGACGGCCCCTGCATTCGTGAAGTATCAAAGACAAAAATTCCTAGCATATTGGAGGACGTAAAAAATGAATCAGTGGATGAGATAATGATAACTAAATTTTCTAACACTGTTGATCTCGTGAGTGCTATTGCTGATCATGATATCGAATGGTTGAATAAGCAAGAATCATTGTTATTGTCATTGGCAGAGCTCGTGAAATCTGTTGTTGAAATTAAATCCCGATTGCCTCTAATTTCAACTGCTCACTTACAAGGGGAGCAAGCTATTGCAAAGCTACAGATGATCTGTGTGAAATTTGCGAGAAAAACACCAAAATCTAAGGACTTGCTTTTTAAGGTCGTCAATATTATTTGCGAGCTTGATATGAAGGCGAGTGTGGACATAGAGAACTTCTTTTTCGAAAATGTGGTCTTACTGGATGACATTGACATTAAGTTGCAGTACATGAACAGCTGTGTTGATTTCATCGCCCAAGAAACGCAACTCAAGGCGAAATCGTTCTTCTTGAGAAAAGTTTTTAACTGCATTTACATGCGGCAAGTTCAAAAATATGGAAATGCAGATGCGTTGTTTCAGACCCAGACTGCTTGGTTAAATAAATTCTCGGATAATATTTGGAAATCGACTAACGATATTATTACAGACAGAACTTCGGGAAAAATTGATTCATACCGCTTCGCTCTTCTAGAGAGCACGGCAATGCTTCTCAAATGGTCTTCAGAACAGGTCGAAAGTTTTAAAAAAGATATCATCAAGTTTAGTTGGAACTATATTAAGTTGGAGGATAACATTACGAAACAAGTGGCTTATCTCACAACATCTTACTTTATCGCTGCATATGAGACACCTCTGCAGGTATCTACCCAAGTTTTTGTTGCTCTTCTTAGAACCCATCAGAATGACTCACGGCATTTAGTGCGACAAGCTCTTGATATTCTTGCACCGGTTATGTCAGTTAGACACGTCGAAGGTGAATCACCGAACAGTTGGTTGAAATGGCCTAGAAGAGTACTTTCTGAGGATGGTTTCAATGTTACACAAGTTTTGAATGTTTACCAGTTTATCAATCAACATCCTGATCAGTTTTATGTTGCGAGAGAGCATTTTATTTCCAATATAATAACTGCGATGGGAAAGTTGACGATTTTGGCAAATACCGCATTAGAAAATCAAGTCCTTGCTATTGATTTAGCCGAGCTAATTTTAAGTTGGGAGACTAAAGCCAAGTCTATTCGGAAGAGCAAAGAAAATGGTACTCAGGTGCTTTATCAGAATCAGGAAAAAGACATGAATTACGTGGATGATTTTACCACTTCTGATGGCTATATGATTCCTTTCGGTCAAAAAGAAGCATGCGTTACCTTCTTGGTTCGGTATGTATGCATAAGCCCTCAGCGTGCATCTGAGAGTGAATTGGGCCAGAAGGCTTTAGGAATTTTGAACGATCTCTTAAGTTCTGATTATTGGCCTGATGTATCTGTCAAAATTACATTTTTCGAGAAATTTCTTTTCTCAAATGATTTAAACTCTTCAAGTCATCTTGGATACTGCTTGAATGCTCTAGAGGTATTAGGTGTTGTTCTCGAATGGAAAAAACCTGATTGGATTTTGGCTAACCTTGAGTATCTTCATAAATTGTTGGAAAAATGCGTGAAGTCGGAGAACCACGATATTCAAGAGGTTCTTCAAAGAATTTTACGTATTATTTTACAAGCAATTGACACTCAGAAGGAAAGCGAAGCTGTGGAAGAAGAGAATTCAGAATCTAAGGCATTTGTGGATCTTTTAGCTACGACGGTATCAGATGATCTCGGAGACACAACCTCATTGGCGGCAGGAGTCACTTTGTCTTGGACTTTGGCCAACTACAAACCATCTACTCTTGATTCATTGATACCGATGCTTATGCGAACATTCAACAAATTATGCAAAGATCATATTGCTATCACACACCAGGGTGCCCTGAGTTCTAAGGAGTCCGGCACATCAGGAGAAGAGGCGAAAATGACAACAAAGCTTTTGGAAAAGATTTTGAATTTGTGTTCAATGAGAATTCTGAGCCTCGGTGACCAAAGACGTGTCTTTTTGTCCTTACTTGCTCAGTTAATTGAGAGGTCTCTCGATAAGGATACATTGGAGAAAATAATCAAAATAGTGAAAACATGGGTCTTTTCTCGCACAGACTTATTTCCAACCACCAAGGAGAAAGCTGCAATTTTAGCGAAGATGATGATATTTGAAATTCGCGGTGAGCCTACTTTGTCAAAGGAGTTCTACCAGATTATTGTTGACATTTTCGAAGATGATACTTTTAGCTGTACGGAATTGACTGTTAGAATGGAACAACCATTTTTAGTCGGTACAAGATCATCAGAAGTTTCTATTCGTCGCAAACTTATGTCTATTTTAAGCAATAGCTTAGAAAAGAATATCAGTAAAAGGCTTTACTATGTCATAAGAGAGCAAAATTGGGAGTTTTTGGCTGATTATTCCTGGCTCAATCAAGCATTGCAATTGCTCTTTGGTGCTTTTGACTTCGAAGAAAAAATCGAATTCGTCAATGACAACTTCAAACTTTCTCCGTTGACAGCCTTTCCATACAAGTCTAAAGACATGGATATGGATTCCACTAGATCAAATTTGGATGAACTTTTGAATATGCATAACAAATTCTTGAACGAAGTCTCTACCGTTTCCGCAGGTGCAATTTTGGAACCATTGATAGAAATATTTTATCAAAGCAATGAAACTGTTCATCGTGTTTGGTCACGAGTATTCCCAATGGCTTTTAAATCTATTCCAAGATCGGAGCGCCTTGACTTTACTAGATTCTTGGTCATTTTGTTATCCAAAGATTATCACACAAGACAGGCAGATCTGAGGCCAAATAATGTACAGTCATTACTAGAAGGTATTTCTAGATGTGAAGAGCTCGAACTTCCGCCATTTGCAGTCGAATGCCTTGCGAGTAACTTCAACTCTTGGTCTCAAGGTCTTCATATTCTTGAGAATATTGAAACTTCCGCTATTAGCGGTAATCCTGAAGTACGCGAAGTAACCCAAGATGCACTTTGCAAGCTATACGCGACTTTAAAAGAAGATGATATGTTCTATGGTCTTTGGCGAAGACGAGCAAAGTATTCAGAAACGATTTCTGCTCTCTCCTATGAGCAGATTGGAATGTGGGACAAAGCACAACAATTGTACGAAACGGCTCAAATCAAAGCTAGAAGTGGCGCTTTACCATACGGTCAATCTGAGTACTCTCTTTGGGAGGATCATTGGATCTTGTGTGCTGAAAAACTCCAACAATGGGATATACTTACGGAGCTTGCAAAACATGAGGGCTTTTCGGATCTTCTTCTTGAGTGTGGATGGAGAGTCGCTGATTGGAATGCTGACCGAGACACACTTGAACAAACGGTTAAAAGTGTCATGGATGTTCCCACTCCACGTCGTCAAGTTTTTGAAACATTCCTTTGTTTGCAAGGCTATGGACAAGAAAAAGAAACTCTCCAAGAACTTTCTAGATTATGCGATGAAGGCATTCAATTGGCTTTGAAGAAATGGCACGGGTTGCCCCATAAATTTGGTGATGCACACGTCCCACTACTCCATACTTTCCAGCAATATGTTGAATTCATGGAAGCTAGTCAAGTTTATTCGAGTTTAGTCTCAACGAATGCTCAAAATTTAGATGTCAAATCACAAGAGCTCAAAAGGGTTTTGCAAGTTTGGCGGGAACGACTCCCAAATGTATGGGATGATATCAATATTTGGAACGATCTTGTCACATGGAGGCAACATGCTTTTCAAGTAATTAACAAGGTATACATGCCATTCATTCCAATCTTGCAACAGAACAACTCTGATGGTAACGCAAACTCCTACGCCTACAGAGGCTTTCATGAAATTGCCTGGGTCATCAATAGGTTTGCACATGTGGCCAGGAAGCACAACATGCCTGAAGTATGCATTAACCAACTTACCAAAATCTATCAACTCCCCAATATTGAGATTCAGGAAGCTTTCCTTAAATTAAAAGAACAAGTGAAATGTCATTATCTGAACCAAGCTGAACTTGGTACTGGGCTCGATGTAATTCGTAATACAAACTTGGTATATTTTGCAACTCAGCAAAAAGCAGAATTTTTCACATTGAAAGGTATGTTCTTAAGCAAACTCGATCAAAAAGACGAGGCAAACAAAGCTTTCGCGACGTCAGTGCAAATAGACCTCAATTTGCCAAAAGCATGGGCGGAATGGGGTGTGTTCAATGATCGTCGTTTCAAAGAGAATCCAAATGATCTTGTTTACGCAAATAATGCTATCTCTTGCTATCTACAGGCTGCAGGGCTTTACAAGAATGGCAAAACAAGAAAATTGTTAGCTAGAATTCTTTGGCTTGTTAGCCTTGATGATTCAACGGGCACTTTGGCACAAGCATTCGAGAATTTCAAGGGCGAGGTACCAGTTTGGTATTGGATCACCTTTATTCCCCAATTGCTCACATCATTGTCCTATAAAGAAGCAAAGTTGGTCAGGCAGATACTTATTCGAATTGCAAAGACCTACCCACAGGCTTTGCATTTTCAGTTGAGAACTACAAAGGAAGATTTTGCTGCAAAACAGCGCCAGTTCTTAGAAAAATCTCGTCAAATGGGATCTAATGGATCTAACGGATCTAACTCTCCAGTCTCAGTGGATCCAAAAGATACGTCCAGTGAACCCGAGAATAAGAAGCAGAAACTAGAACTTCAACCGGGGGATGGACAAGACCAAAAGAAGGCCGAAAATACAGAAAAGAAGCCTGAAATTGGCTCGACTAGCTCCGAAAAAGCTTCTCGTAACCAAGCTGGAGTAGGTCAGAATGATGAAGTACTCAGCAAACTTACTGCTTCATCAGAATCTATTCGTCGTTCCTGGGAGTACGTTGAGGAGATTATGGGTATTTTGAAGACTGCATATCCCTTGTTGGCTCTTTCATTGGAATCTCTTGTGGATCAAATCAATCAAAGATTCAAGTGTACTGCGGATGAGGATGCCTACAGATTAGGTGTTGCTCTTTTAAATGATGGTGTTCAGTACCTTAACAGACTTGGAAATCCTCGAGAGGATGCGAAATTGCCTCCAGTAACTGAAGTGAACATTACCCGTTTTGCAGAAACAGTGCTCCCAAAACAAATCCGTGCGGAGTTTGAGAAGGATTTGGTAATTGGAAAACCGAACTTAGTGTCTTACATTGCGAAATTGCGGAAGTGGAGAGACCGTCTTGAGGATAAGTTGGATAGGAGGTTTACGGAAGTGAATCTTGAAAACTTATGTCCCCATTTGAGTGAATTCCATCACCAAAAATTTGAAGATATCGAAGTTCCGGGGCAATACTTGTTGAACAAAGACAACAATACTCATTTTGTTAAGATAGAGAGATTTTTGCCAACTATTGACCTAGCACGTGGTACAAACGCTTGTTACAAGAGGATTAAAATAAGAGGACATGATGGCAGCTTGCATAGTTTTGCGGTACAATTTCCTGCAGCAAGACATTGCCGTCGTGAAGAGTGCTTATTCCAACTCTTCCGAATTTTTGATGACAATTTGTCTAAAAAACCCGAGACCCGCCGTCGCAACATTCTGTTCACTCTTCCGATTGCTGTGCCTTTGTCGCCGCATATTAGAATTGTGAATGATGATTCGAGAGACATTAGCATGCAGAAGATATATGAAGACTTTTGTAATAAGAATGGTAAGGATCGTGATGCACCTTTCATATACACGATTGAAAAATTGCGAGCAGCTTTTGATCCACGTCTTCCAAAACCCGATATAATGAGCATACGTGTTGAGATTTTGAGTGCCATTCAAACTCTTTTGGTCCCCTCAACTGTTCTCAAAAATTATTTTGTGGATCTTTATCCTAATTTTGAAGACTTTTGGTTGTTTAGGAAGCAATTCACTGCACAATACGCTTCGTTCATCTTCTCCACTTACATGATGTGCGTCAATACTCGCCAACCACAGAAAATTCACGTGAATAGAGGATCAGGAAGTGTGTGGACCTCAGACATGTTACCATGCAAGATAGCAAGCAAGAGTGCTTCATTAGATGGCTCAAGTGGAGGTAGACCGGCACCTTTGTTTTATAATGCTGAGATGGTACCGTTTAGATTGACACCAAACATTCAAAAACTCATGGGAGAATCAGGTATCGAGGGTATCTTGGCAATATACATGTTGGTCATTGCGAGAGCTTTAACAGAGTCTAAGTCTGATCTAGATCAGTATTTAACCATTTTTGTTAGGGACGAAGTCATGTCATGGTGCACTCAACAAGACCCACCCCGACCTATTCCCCAAGATAGCAAGTTAAGAGAAATCGTGATGCTTAATGTCGAGCTTGTGATCAAAAGGGTTCTTTCAATAGCGCAGGGATCTACTGGATCTACTGTCAGTACTCAGAGTGTGCTTGAGTTGATTGCGCAAGCTGTTAACCCACATAACCTTGCTGCTGCCGATACTTTATGGATGGCTTACTTTTAAATAAGTAATTGAATCAAGTACTATTGTATGTATTCAAAAAAAATGAACGTGAAATAGAAATGCCTCGTTCTCTCAAACCCTTATAAAATCTTGTAATTTCTCATCATGAAAAGCCATTTCATGGCAATTTTTGTTGTGAAAATAGACGAAATTAAAGAGAAACACCAATGTAGCAAAAAAAAGGGAAATCATCGACAGACTCAAGAGTAGGCAGCTCATAATTTGAATATATAAAGTTATATCCAATGGCAGCACAGGAAGACGATCCAGGTTGAATGTATACTCAATCATGGGCTCCTTCACTCGAAGACAGAGAACCACAGAGTAGACATTGACAGCGAAATCAATAATTTTGAGCAAACATGAAATCAACAGACTTTGAAAAGACAAAGATGTCGGAACATTTATGAGTCCAGCTGGAATCATAAGAATGCAGAGAAGAAACTAAGTGTTAATAAAAAACATTATGGAAGAACTCGCCAATTTTGAAAGAGAGGCTTGGGCCGCCAAGAGCATTACGATTTTCGCCACTTTCTAGCATAGTAATAATACGAGTGCTTTTTCATACCAGTAAATATCCAAGAAGACACAGAAGAACAGATGCTGCTGGCCTATTGTCAACTTCACTAAAAGGGATAGCGAAGAAAATCAAGATGTATTGGGCCATCATCAGGCCGATGAAAACGTTGGAAGCAAGTTTATAATCGGACAAACGAAAGTGTGAGTCATTTGGGTTGACATCTTGATTTGAAGGAATTACAGATGCATTTTCTTTCAAATTTTCATCTTTCCTATGAACTCCAATCATATTCATGCTACTAGCGTTGCATGCTTGATTGGAGGACTCAACAGGAATGGAATAGAGAGGCCCGTAAAAAGCAGGTTCTTGGAAAGAGCAAGCTTTGTGCTGCTGTCCAAATTGGTCTGCTATGTCCTCATCAAATAAAATCAGCTTACAATTCATTCCGAATTTATCTTCCGAAAAACGGTAATAAGATTTTTTTTTAAAAAAAATAACATGTGCGCAAAGATGCTGTGCATTTGCAATCATCGTTATATTACTTTCGCATGTCGCTGTGTTTCATAGTCTAGCAATCTTAGAAAAAGTGCAAAGACAAATGGAGAATAATATGGAATACCTTTTTTAAGAAAGAAGTATCTCAATAGGCAATATTAATCCAAAGGTTTTCAAAATATACAAGCCTATCAAGGATCAATTATATAGAAGTGGCGTGTTTACAAAGTGGAAATATGCCAAACATGAGTCATGGGAAGGTTATTTTTTTAATGTATTTTCTTCTAATTCAATCAAATAAAATACGAGAGAAAAAAAGGTATGACGAAACATAAGGAGAGTAATAAAACAAGATGAGATTCTTCACTTCCCTTTGGTAATTGTTTCATTGCCTCATAAACCAATTTTTATTGACTAGATGTGTGATATTTCATGACTTGATAACGGGGAGTTTACTCAGTTTAATATTACATTTCATTATATCCAATATTGAATCAAGTGATCAAAAGGAACAAAAATTATGATAAACAAGAATCTTGATACTATTATTTTCGGGCATTGCTCTACTATGTTATTTTATTCTGAGTATTATAAAGTTAAAAGAGAATATTAGCACATCAGTGTTTCCCTCACAAGTAATGGTCAGCAAATTGGTCTCACAGAGAAGCTTGTATTCTTACCGAAGCAAGATTTATTGGTTCGTATCTTTTTTCATTTTGATATTGTCCTGAAAATGTTGGAAATATCTGAATGTGTCGCTGTGTGTTTTAAGAACGCGATAGTTAAAGTAAGGTAAGGATGTTCGAGATACACTGATATGAGACATAAGTCGGAATCTCTATAATGATTTCTATGCATTTTGCCTTCATAAAGATCATGAAATGCACCTGGTTATCTAAACAAAAGGTCTTTGACTCATTCCTTCATGAGTTCCCACTATCTGGGGTAGGTGGCACAAATGGTAGTTCTCTAGACGTCACCATTTTTGAATAAAGCAATCTTTCCATACGTGGAAATATTTTACTGCTAAGTTCGACTCCCTCATTGATCCAAATACCCCATGCCCCCATCATGTTTGCCATAAGAATGTCTGTAAATAAGCGATCTCCGATGACGGCAATTTCACTAGCATCACTAATACCGTGCTGTGCGAAATAGTCCATGATCTCTTGGTGACAGCCAGGTTTTTTGGTGGGATGCCTAAGAACTGTGACACCAGTATCCCTTTCGAGCTTCTCTGCCTGTTGGTATTCCAAATCATCGTCTGTTCCAGCAGAATTGGATACGATTAACACCTTTTCTTTGGGGTAGAATTTTCGAAGACTCTCCCAGGATTTTGTGTATGCCGGCCAGACTTTATCATCGTGATCTTTTGCAAAACAATTGTCTTTGTCGAGTACAATTCCCTTAATTTCTGCGTTGTGACCAGGAATCTGTAATGGAAAGGGAAGTTTATCGAAGGAGGGTACAGTCAAATGGGGTAAACAAAGAGCTGGATTATATGTTAATCTGGAAATATTAGCAACTGCACTTGCGTTGAAGAGCTGCATTTTTCAAATTTTTGGGGAGCGCAGATATACAAGTTGTTGATATCTTCAAAATTATGAACTAGGTCTTCTCATATCGTGATGTCGGAGATCTCGAATGCGCGCAGGACTAAGATACCAACCAACAACCGGTGGTGCTCATTGATAAGGTATGCTTGCACCCAACACGTAGAGATAAAAGTCTGACATACAAAGAGACTTCTGAAAGTTGAAAAAAAAAAAGAAAAAAATCTTCAGATTTTAAGCAGTAAAAATGTTGGGGCATGAGAAGAACAGTTTAAATGTGGCCCCTCTTTCCTAATTGTAACTTTCTTTGGGTTTTAGTTTGTACGTGAATTATAAACCAACCAACCATAAAATCAAAATTTCCATACATTCTAGGGGTTTGAGCAAGTATAGGGTATCAATTTCAACAAATAGCAAGAAAAAAACAAATTAGTGCAAACGAGTTTGTTCCCATTTCTGGTCTTTCCCCTTTTTTTGAAAGGTATGTGTTCCCAGTTTCTCATTCGAGTCTTGCCTTTCCTAAGGACTCGAGTGCATTAAAAAAAAATTTGATTGGTCATGTGGACTAGTCTTTTGTATTACATCTATTTCGTCGTTTCAGATATCCGGAAAGTTTATGTTTATGGCTTTGTTTTTGCTGGAAATACATTTACCTGAATCAAGCAAGTTGCAATTTCAGTAATAATTCTTTCCGAAAGCACCTTGTCACGATACACAGCGCCCTACATATATCGTCACGCTACAGTGCGCAGTGATGAAAAATCTTACATTTGATAATGTGATTAATACTTTATGAGCCAAGCACACAGCCGAGTCAGCCGGACAAACGGCAACAGAGCAAAGACAAAGCTCACTCAGTCTACAGCGGTGACTACAAATATAGCCGAGTCTTCTAGTGATGAAGTCTATTGTCTCATATGCACTGAAAAAATTATTCACTCGGCCATTTCGCCCTGCAATAACGTGACCTGCTACGTCTGTGCCTTCCGCCAAAGAGCATTATACAAGAAAAAGACATGCCTTGTTTGCAGAACAGACCATGAGGATGTGATTTTGACAGAGCAAGTGTTGGAAGAGGCAAAGTTCTCGGACTTTGTTGCTAGTAGTAGGCAACACGAGTCGTTGGAATACAATATACACTTCACCAGTCAGTACGTTAAAGACGATACCTTAAAGCTTATGCTGCATGAATGCCCAGTCTGCCAAAAACTGTTCAAAAACTATTCTTTGTTAAGCGAACATACAAAAACGCAACATTCCCAACAGTATTGTGACGTGTGTGTTGGCCAAGGTAATGCATTCATTTCGGAACTAGAGCTTTTTACACCAAAAAACCTTCAAAGACACATGAACGAAGGTGACAAAAATGGATTTCCAGGACACCCCAAATGTAAGTTTTGCCGTGGAAAGCGTTTCTATTCAGAAGACGAGTTGAATGTTCACATTAGAGACCGCCATGAGCGTTGCTTCATCTGCAATCAGGATAACTACCAGGTATCAGACTACTATCGGAATTACGATGATCTTTATGATCATTTCAGGAAAGCTCACTATGTATGCTCGATACCACTGTGTGTCGAAAAACGCTTTGTAGTTTTCCGAGAAGACTTAGACTTAACAGCGCATATGTTGAAGGAACATGGTGGAGTTATGGGACAGAGTGGAAGAATTGTTATAGGGGCCTCATCTGCCCAATTCCAGTCGCAACTTTCCACCTTTACACCTCGCACGCAAGCCAAACCTCAGCGTGACAATGATAGCATCGCTTTGAAAAAACGTCGTCTTCAGGAACGTGTGAAACATTATCTTCTTAACGACTCATCAAAACTCGCCGAGTTTGAGAAAATCAACTTAAATTTTAAAACGCAAAGAATCTCGGCTGCGGATCTCGTCAAACAGTACCGAAATCTATTCAGTAACAATGATCTTGGTGATATTTCCTTAGTTCTTTTTGAGTTCATGGAGCTTCAGCCCCCCAACTCGCAACAAAAGACCTCTTTGCAAGCAGCTCTTGACCAAGTTAGTCCAAATGCGACCACCGTATCTATTGGGCGCAATTTCCCTATACTATCAAAATCACAGGGTGGTTCTGCTTCTGAAAATGTATATTGGAGTGGTTCAGCTGGAGGCTCAAGGAGATCGTTAAACGAGCAATTTCCTGCTTTGGCAAAGCCAGCAAAGCCGAACTACAAACCTGTCAACAAAGCTCCAGTAAAATATACTGTCATTCAAAAAAAATCGTCAAATGCGGTAAAGCCAGCGACAATATCACGGCCCTTTAAAGAAAACACTCTGTTCAAACCTACGTATCTTGAGAAGAAAACAAGTGCATCTAGCACATCTCTCCCAATACTTGGCCTGTCCTCAGACCTTCATCATGGAGGGTCTTCATCGTCTTCTCTTAAATCGTTTTCTAATCCGTCGAGGCTGCAGTCGCCTCTTCCCAAGAATGCAAAGATCCCTGAATCTAAATTTCCTGCTTTGCCTGCAAAACCCAAAAAGGTCATTCCACCTGTCAAGCAAATACCAAAAATTACAGGATGGGGTCCAGTACCATCGACACCAAATTCTGTACAAAATGATGACTGGGGTATTCCTATCATCGACAAAAAAGCAGAAAAGCTCAGAAGGAAAGCTGACCGGGTTAGTCTGAAAGACAAGTCAAAGAAGTAATGAAGATCCAAGATGACATAGTCAGTAAAAATTAATTTGTCAATCTTCCAAATTCTAAGAGTTGGGATAGTGTGCACACATAGTGTAAATATTGCATCTGACACTCACTACTCAAATATATATGTAGTTATTGTTTATAATTGCATGTAGTAGCTGAAGTATATCCTCCTACGCCCAGCGTTCAAACATATGTAATATTATTCACCTACTATTTATCATGAAAGAGAAATTTCACATGAGTTTAAGCTCCCCTAACTCTACTCAGTCATTCAAATATACATAGTCAAAAAAAAGAACGTATAAATGTCTCTACTACATCTGTACTAGACCGCGTGTATTGTCATGCACTTTATGCGATGAGGAATCTTCGCGAAGCCAAGGCAAAACCAGTACCTAATTACGCACAATTACGCCATCACTAATCGAAGCTCGCTTAAGTATAGCTACTTAAGACGTCTTGACATTTTCTTCAATATTACCACTCGGCCTCGCTTTGATATGTGGCACAGATGCTTATTCCACTTGCAAACCTCTGTGGCCAGAGTGCCAAGGCAGACATTTGGGGGGTTGAGTAAGTTTAGATCTCTTGCGATTTCATCGTTCAAAATAAGACAACTTAGACACAACTCTTCAAAGGCTAGTGATCGGATCGCCGAGCCGGATACAAGTGCTGGAAAATCTGCGGAGCTTAAGATAGAGCAACCTCAGCTCATGATCGCCTTCACATGTAAAGTATGTGATACCCGATCATCGCATACGTTTTCCAAACAACTGTACACAAAGGGATCTGTGCTTATACAATGTCCAGGTTGCAAAAACAGACACTTGATAGCCGATAATCTTAAAGTTTTTCGTGACGAAAAAGTGAACTTGGAAGATTTACTTCGGGCAAAGGGCGAGTCTGTCGCACAGTCCACGGACGATTTGGCTTTCGAGGACATTCCTCAGTCACTCAAAAAAACATTAGGCCGGTATGCCAAAGATGCACCAGAGGAGTACCAGGACAAAGAGCCTGAGAACCACTACCTAGAACTGGCAGAAAAGAAATAGAGACCATGCACTCATAAGCATACTATTAATTGCAGTGCTTGTAAGGAGTCTACAGAAATCAAGACCAAAACATACTATACATACGAGAGCCAAATAAAGTTGTAAATACGTGATTTTCAAGACATCTACCATATTTTATGTTTAGTTACAACCACACTCTCATGGCAAGCCTCAAGGTATTCTTGCGTATACCGACCTCGGGTTTAGAACGCGCGAGAAAAATACACGCCTAATCTTGGGAACGGAGCTAGGCTTTTCAGTTAAACTTTCCTTACACCTTAGCAAACACAATCTCATTCTCCCAATACAGCATGTATGCCAGACACTTTGTTCCATTCTCTGTTAGACCAATTTCACGGATGTACGCTACGGCGTCCCGGAACGATGCTATCTTGGAAAGATATAAAAACAAGCTCCAAAAGAAGGCTCAGTCCATCGGTGTTTCTTCTGTTGAAGAGTTAAAGGAGAATCTTAAGGACGAAATTGAGAATAAGAAAAAAGAGATGAATGCAGTAGATCCTTTGAAGGACCTCGAAGCTTACGAAAAGGAACAAGCCGAGAAGTTGAAGCAGAGAAAGGCTCAGCACAAGGAGTCCAAAATCAGAGAAGCCATTGACGCATCAGTGCCCAAAGCACCATACAAAAAGCTTTCCTCATTTGTGGATGTAGAAAAACTTCGTATGCTCCCAGAGAAAGAACTCAAGTTTATTTGGAAAGCTCGGTTTGAGGGAAATGACAGGGCAATGAGTGCAGCGTTGAGCGGCTCACAGTTTGCTAGTATTTTCGCAAACGCCTTCAAAAATCCAAGTTTCGTTTTGCCTTTGCCAAAAGATGACGAAGGATATGAAATGCATTTTGTGCAGTGGAGTTTTGTTGGCCCTCAGACTACACATTGTATGTTGACTTCTTTGGCAGAATACAAGCTCCACAAAGAATACGCTAAACCACATACCACACTTATGTTCCACCAGGATTTGCTTAAAGATGCTGATGTTGTTTTGATGAACGGACAGCTTGAACAAGATGTGGCTTTATCAATGGAGGAAGCACTGTTGCTCGTACTCAATGTACAGAGATTCTACGGTGGTTTGGCGAAATCATCCAGTTCACAGAGAAAGCTAGAACTTTTGAGAGCTTTCACGCGAGGTGATGAAAGCTTCGAGATGTCCAAATTAATAGAGGAAGCTGCTTCGCTTGATTAAGTGACGGAAAGATTAAATTACTCTCGTCACAGTCAAAGACAAAAGAAAAAAAAAAACATTAAACATTGTGTTTCTTCAAGGTTCGGCTCTCAATGAGAGTATTTCATTCTGAGAACGAATTTGATGGTGTTGAGTCAAATTAAGCGCCCCTGTATAATTTAAAAGATTCCGGTGATCAAATAATTCGTCATCAAGTACAAGCTGTTGATTTCCAAATTATTTTAACATCATATCCAGTTTGTGCGTCGGTGTTGTGCGAGATGTTTCCCCACGAATAAGCTCCTGGGACTGGGTTTTACTCGAGTCGAACCTAGGATACAAGTAGATATGACTAAAACTTCTATCGAAGAAACTTTCACTGTGTACCTGCCAAATCCGCTGAAGAATTATTTGGCATTTAAGTGTGTTTCATCGCATATTTCATATGCTTATACCATATTAGGATGAATTAGAAGAATTGGGAGAGTCGCATATCAAAAGACAAATATCACGACTTACACTCTAGATATATTGTTTGGGAGATACCAATTTTCAGCCTAAACTTAAGAGATCATCGAAATTATCTTTCACTGTGCTTGCCTTTTTTCTGACTGAGGCGTGTTTTACAGCTGGCTTCGAAACTCTCTGTGTTCTAGTCGTTTGTCGTGAATTTCTCAAGGTCTTCGGGGGTGGCGGAGTGTCATCATCATATTCACTTCCTTCGAAATCATTCTCAGAATCGCTTGTGACCTCCAGACGAGATGATTTTGTGATTTTTTTTGTCCTCGTTTCCCGGATTGCTTCAGGAAAATTGTCATAGCTCACCTCGCTTTCATCGTCTAAACGTTCCGACCTTACTTTTGGTTGACGTTTCAGAGGTTTCTGCGTGAATGTCCGATTGAGCTTTGGATCTTGAGTTTCACTGTGGAAACTAAACATTCCAGGAGATTGCTCTGGTTGAATGGTATCATCCAATCTGGAGAGACTTATTATTGGTTTCCGTTTTGTGTCAAGACGCAACTGGTTTAAAAGATGACGAAACGACTGCTTCACCAGTGTATCATCGCCGCTATGAAACTCGTCTTCATTGATTTTTATGTTCAGGAGCAGTTTTGCTGCATCGGAAATGGTCTTTTCAACATATTCGGTCAATACATGCTTGTCATCCTGTTCGATGAACCTTTTGGTTGCATCAAATATACCAGTTTCTGGCACTAAGTTCAAGCTTGATTCACCCAAACACTCACGGAGAATTTTTTGTATAGACGTGTTTGGGGCGACAGGAGTAGCGGTCTTGTCGTTCATGCTTTTCTTGCTATCGATTGTATAGGGCTGTGCGAGTTTTTTCTTGTGGTAAAGAAGAATGTCATTCACGTTAGCGATTCTTCCTACAAAGCGGTTTGAGAATCTGCGGGAGTTTTCGACCTCGTAGTTCCCTGTGTGATCAACACGAAGTCTGACCAAAGGTAGCAAATTGTTTTGAGAAGAAATTTTCACTTGGGAAGCGCCCTCTGTGATGAGTTCCTCCACTTGCTGATTGAGATACGACTGCACGTCTGCCTTGGATGCTGGGCCCTCGACGAAGCCCTCGTTTTTCAAGCTAACATCGCGCATTACAAACGGGCGCACGGTCTGTAAAGGCACAGGCGTGATGGAGTAATCCTTACCCTTGATGTCTAAAAGAAAGATGTGCTTTGGGGCCATCTCACCTTCGCTCAAAGAAGTTGCCACTGAGGAGCCCGGTTGCAAGGTATCGAACCCCGTGGAGGGGTTATACTGTGGGAAAGGGATGCACTCATGCTCGTGACCCCAGAGCACAAAGTCGAGGAAAGACGGCAAAAAGTCCTCGGGCACATAGGAAGTCATAGTATGGCGGAAATGGTTTTGGTGCAAGCACAAGAGGCTAAAGAAGTCGGCGTCAGCCCGTGGTTTCTGGAAAGTCACGTCGCCATTGCGCATAATGCGCTGCAAACGCTCGTCGCGCATGTTGTTAATTCCGTACAAGGCCAACTTTGTTGTGCCCTTCTGGAAGACGAGCGGGGATACGGTGATTTTGTCCAGTCTGGGGATCTGTCCAAAGTAGTTTATCAAGCCCGTTGCGGCCAAGACGTCCATGGGCAGGAGAAGCCCCTCGCCGGTCGCGTCATCGTGATTGCCTGAGATGGCAAATACAGGCACCAGGACATTTAGATTAGGGTCCTCATAGTTGACGGTGTCACCCTGGCGGAGTGCCGGCGAAGGGTCAGTGAGCAACTCGAGTCCACAGGGACGGTCGCCGAGACAGTTGAGCCGAAGCAGCTGGATCACGTGAAAGAGTGACTTTTTTGACGGCTTGGACACATGAAAGAGATCACCGCCTTGTACTAGCATGTCGACATCGTGTTCTTTGGCCAAGGTCGTGATCTCTTGAAAGGTCTTCCATGAATCGTCGCCCCGCACAGGGTCGTTTTCAAGGTACCCAACGTGGTTGTCAGTGGTGAGAAGCACGCGGATAGTGTCCTTACCTAAGGGTATCAGGTCCACTGGTGGCATGGCGAAGACAAAGAGAGGATGAGGGGAGGAAGCGGAAAGAGAGAGCAGAGAGGCAGAGATTCAGTCCTAATATGGTGGAGGTTATGAAAGATGGAGTGTGGAGACAGGCGCGCGTGTGGCCCTAGGACTCTGGACTCGCGCCCGGAGACAGAAGATACATCATACAGACAATCTTCGAACCAAGATAGATTAGAGCAAAGGAAAAAACAAAAGAAGAAAATTTGAGACAGAAGAAAGGTGAGAGAGAGAGAAAGAGAGAGAGAGAGAGAGAGAGAAAGAGAGAGAGAGAGAGAGAAATATTCGAAGTGATGTGATCGTGTTAAACTAAACAAAACAAAATAAAAGAGAATTCAAGAAAATGAAATAAAATGAAATAAAAAACAAAAGAAAAGATGAACAAACATGTTTCATGCCGTGTGCCGACTCCACCGGCAGGGCTTCTTGAAGGTATAGAGCCAAGGCGAATACTGGCACTGGCTTCGCGCAAGTTCGCGGCCACTCCATATTCCATACGAACACGGCCAGGGCCGCAACAGCACTTAATTTCTAGCGGAGATAACCGGGCAAAGCCGTCTCCAAAAATCAAGTCGTGATTCGGACTAGAGCAGCTGCTCCTCCTCTCATGCATTGGAAACAAAGAAACAGTGTTTCTGCTTGTTCATTAGCTCGCGGCACGGCTCGCTGCGTCGTACCGGGCTTGCTGTTTTGCCAGGGCGCGGGTCCAGGGCCCCAAGGTCCCCAGGGCCTGGCACCCCGCGCGCCAACTCCCCCAGAGAATGGAATAGGCACATCTCTTCATTAATATCCCCATCTATAGAACTACCACCCTTAGTCGGGCTGCCTCGCCATCATTAACCCACAATGGCACAAGCACACGAGCGCCAGCACGACGAAGTTGAATCGCTCCGCTCCATCTACGCGGACATCTTCACCGACGCGACCCCTACCAGCAAGGTTTGGAACCGCAGTGCCAGCCCGCACTTCCAGATCGCGCTTCTGTCCCACGAAAACCCGGCCCGGCCTGAGGTCTCGCTCGTGCTCGATATCGCGTTCACACCAACTTACCCGTTGCTGCTGCCGGTTGTCCGCGTCATAAGACCCCAGAACCTCCTCAAGGCGCGGCTCGCGCAGATCGAGGCTCGCATCGATAGCATCTTGCGCGAGTACCTCGGCGAGGAGATCTGCTTCACCGTCATCATGGACGTCAAGGAGATGCTCGACGAGTTCCAGCAGACCACCGAGCAGGTGCTCTCGCTCGAAGAAGAGCGCACCAAGCGCATCGCCAGGGAACGCGAGGTGCTAGAGATGCGCGAGCAGGAACTGCGCCGTGTAGAGCAACTGGCTCGCAGGCAGCAGTCTATCGAAGCAAAAAAACAGATCCTCCAGATGAACAGTGACTATACCGAGGACTCGCACGGCAGTGAGCTCGGGCGGGTCGCCGACACGCCACCACCTGCCGCACCTTCTCGTGCCGTCGCAACTCTTCTCGTGCCGTCGCCATCCTCATCTCAGGTGTTTGCCTTCGACAATCCCATTGCCGGCGAGATCCCGCACAGTAACATACGCTACCAGTTTCAGGCAGTGCAGGGCTTTATACGCTACGAGGGTCATGATCTACTTCTGGGAATCGGCAAGCAGTACATCGTGAAGCCATACCTCCCACCTTCAGAACAGACTCGTCTTGATGAACGCAACCTCACCGTTCTGTACTTGCTCACGGAAGTTACACTCGATCACAAGCACTGGCTGACTCTCGCAGGCAAGTCCGAGATCAGAACCTTGGAGCTGCAGCTCGAGGCAGTCATGGCCCTCAACTCGCCTGCCATTTTGAAACTCGTGGGGTTCCAGATCGATCAGGACAATGGTAACTTGAACGCTTGGACCGTGCGCATCCTCACGGACTTCGAGGCAAATCAACAGTCCGTGCTGGACATTCTTGTGGCGGCTGGCTCCGTCAACTGGGCACTCGCACGCTCATGGATGATCCAGGCTCTTCCAGCGTTAGAATACATTCACAACTTCGGCCTCGCTCATGGTCTCATTTGCCCACAGAGCATGATTCTCTGTGACCTAAGGCTGGGCGTAGACAACAACGACCTGCGCATAATCAAACTCTGCCATCCCACTTACGCATTAACTCTTCTCCATATCAGCCACTTCCCTTTAAAGACATCTTCGCCTAGCTTCATGGACGAGTTTATTCCCAGAAACTGGACCGACCCGGACGCAACTGCCTCAATGGCTCGGTCTGATATTTGGCTGTTGGGCGTGCTCTTCATGCGCATTATGCTCGATGCCAATCTTCTGGAGTTTAAAACCCCAGAGGCATTCTTGAACGATTTTGATGTGCGCTCCTACTCTGGAATTGAGGAGTACGCAGAGAGAATATACGACTTGCTTCGAAAAATGATCCAGCCAAAAGCTTCTAAACGATCTACCTTGCTCGAACTCAATGCTCTGAAGTTCTTCCGTTCCGGCTTCGACGGCGAAAGTGATGCTGCAGGTGACAGAGTCAAGGGCAACGCGGCGCTACCGACAGAAAACAATAAAAGAGATCCAATTGGTTCCTCTCGTTACCAAAAAACAACTCTTGATGCCGCAAGAAGAAATTCTAATACCACAGCGGGCCGAAGGTTCTCGAATCCGGCCACTCACTTTACCTCGGGTGGTGTTTTCACTAAAGGCTCCGAAAGCCATCTTTTTTCTCATGGTGATTCACCGAGCGCAGTGGAGTCTCGTTATGCTAGGGAATTCGAGGAAATTGGCAAATTGGGGAAAGGTGGCTTTGGCGAAGTTGTGAAGGCCAGAAATCGCATGGAAGGTACCTTCTATGCAATCAAGAAAATCAAGCACAGACAAAATAAACTTGAGAATTTGCTCAATGAAGTATTCTCTTTGGCCAGACTAAACCATCAATATATCGTGAGGTACTACGGCTGCTGGGTCGAAGAGGTTTCCAGCCTGGCCTCTAGGACTGAAAGTGCGATTGCATCCGATGATGAAGATGAATGTTTATCAGATAGCTCAACCAGCGACCTTGACGAATTCGAAGGCCCCTTCAACGTAAGATCTTCTTCGTTCATCACGAGCCATGACAGTTCATATCAGGTAGATTACTTCTCAAATTCGGTGGCTTCCCTTGATTATGATGACGACTTTGATGATCGCATTGTATTTGCGAATAGTCATGATGACGACATCACAAGCAATAGTGAAAATGTCACCCAATCAGATGATTCTGACAGTAGCTCCGAGTGCTCGTCTGTGAAATCCAAAGATACAGTCTCTAGATCTGAGTTCTTTCAAGCAAACCCACATGCCAAATCTATCTTGTATATACAGATGGAGTTTTGCGAGAATAACACATTGTTAGATTTGATTGAAAGAGGCCTCCCAGAAAATCCGAGTGAATACTGGAGGTTGTTTCGACAGATGCTTGAAGCGGTATCGTACATTCATAGCTCTGGCTTCATTCACAGAGATTTAAAACCCACAAACATTTTTATCGACAAATCAAATAATGTCAAGGTTGGTGATTTTGGATTGGCAAAAAATTCGCAATTTTCTTCTGCTATCCTGAAAAATAATCAAGTTTCCGCTGGATATCAAGATTTATCAACAGTTGTCGGTACATTCTTTTATACAGCCAAAGAAGTTGCGAGCGGCAGATATGACGAAAAAGTTGATATGTATTCTTTAGGAATCATTTTCTTCGAAATGTGTTACCAACTCGGAACAGGCATGGAAAGAGCGATGATCTTGAATAACATGCGTCTCGAAGAGATTAAGTTTCCCCTGGACTTTTCTGAAACTAAAAAGGCCACAGAAAAACAGCTCATTTTTAAGCTCTTAAACCATGACCCGTCCAAGAGGCCGGGCGCATCTGAACTACTCCAAAGTGGTCTTCTTCCTGTTGAACACCAAGATATTGTCATAAAAGAGGCTCTCAAATCTTTGGCTGATCCAGCGTCACCTTGGCAGCAACAAGTCAGAGAGACATTGTTTAATCAGCCATATCTGCTAGCCCGTGACATGGTATTTGATAGGGTGAGCAAAAATTCTCATGGAGGTGTGATGGAACCGCGCACAGGTGATTATCTTATATTCAATCAAACTATCGCCGAAGTAATAAGGATATTTAGAAATCATGGTGCCTTGCAAGAGTTTAGTGGCAGTTTTTTGTTACCCAAATCTCTGATGCAAAACAAAGAACATGTATTCGAGCTTCTTGACCGAAGCGGTTCAGTATTGGCTTTGAATTACGACTTAGTTCTACCAATCGCAAGATTCTTGAGCCGGGAAGATGTCAAAGTGAAGAAATCTTTCGCTCATGAATTTGTGTATCGACCCTCTTTTAGAGGAACATGCAAACCTGATAAATATAGTGCGGTGACATTTGACGTGTTTTCGCAAAATTCAAGTTCATTGGTTTCAGACTCGGCAGAGTGTCTCAAAGCAGCAGACGAGATTTTAGACTGCCTCCCTTGCTTTAAAATGAAAAATACCCAGTCACACATTATCATTAATCATCTGAATATCTTGAACAGCATCATTGACTTTGTTTTTGGAGCCTCGCACTCGCTCTCGCAAACTCGAAGGTATGAACTAATGGGTGTCTTATCACAACTAGGTGTGGAGCGTGGGGCTGAGGAGATTAAGGCATATTTGAGAAATGATTTCAAAATTCTGCACACTGTTGTGAAGGACTTGATTGATGTCTTTAATTTCACCCTTGAGCCCGAAAAGGCTAAACATAAACTTAGAAAAATAATGGTTGATTCACCTCTATTGCTGAAAGTTGAAAAGGCTTTGAATGATATAAGTGAAATACTTTCTCTTGCAAGAAAACTTGGAGTCTCTTCAAGTGTCTTTTTCTGTCCTTTGAGCAATTATAATGCAAAATATTATGAGGGTGCTTTTATGTTTCAGGTTATTTATCGAATTGACAAAAACAGAAAGTATTCAAGAATCGCTACAGGTGGTCGATATGACAGTTTGATAGCGAATTTGTCCAACGAAGGACTGTCGTCTCCCAAAACACCACATGCCGTCGGATTCCAACTAGCCATGACATTATTGTTCTTAATCATGAAAAACTCGCGTTGGAGAAATACCCTTTCGCCAGGTTCTTCGAGGGCAACAAGCAAATGGAAACCAGTCAGGTGTGATGTGCTTGTTGTTTGTATGCAAGAATACATTATTAATGATGGTGGATATGAACTTCTTGGCGATATTTGGGGCCATAACATAAGTTGTGATTGGTATATTGCCTCATCTCACGAAGATATGATGACCAAAGCTGAAATTGATGGTTGCAATTGGATAATTCATTTAAAGCAAACTATCAGCCACGGCCGCAAGTCTAAGAAAGGCCAATACAAGCCTGTCCGAATAAAAAACATCCAGCTGAATAAAGATACTGAATTAGATTATGACGAGATATTAAGTTTTCTCGAGAGTGAGCTACTGGAAAGAAATCTGGATACCGCGAGTTCAATCCAACAAAATAGCGGAGTTAGCGGTACAGACAACTCCAAAGATTCGATCCAGGTAAGCCATCGTATCGGTGAGCCAATCTTTAGTTTCGATATCGATCAGAAAGTTCAGGTAATTCCAAATTTGGCCAAAGGAAAGAGCAACAAACGTGATAAATGGGAATTGGAAAACGATTCAAAATTGGCTTCTGCAAACATGCTAAAAGAACTTGGAAGAGCCCCTATATTGACAGTTGACCTGAGTGATGCAGTGCTTGACATGATTCTGTCTACGTCTTTGCTTGTTCAGCAAGAAGAATGGTTGAAACGTGCTTTTGCAATCAACAAACATCTACCCAAAAGCTTTGGGGTGAATATTTATGACTCGTTGAAAAAAGAGGCAGAAAAAGGCACCAGATGGGTGGTTTTGCATGCACCTAAGAGTAACAAAACTACAATCGTAGACTTGCAGAAATGAATGAATATACATTTTGTGTTTCCGCCTCGGGCCAAGTTCGAGTATATTATAGATACGTGGAAATATATAGCGACATAGATTGAGCTCCTCGATACATCTGCATGTATTGTAAGATACCCTTACTCGGATGCCAGGGAAACAAAGTTTTTCTTCCAAAGCCAGTACTCCTCGAGTCTCGATTTCCCATACTCGGCATAATTGAAGTCTATTGTTGAAAGTTCACTTTGAATCATGGCCCAAATTCCCCAGTAGAATCCAGGCATTCCATAGTAGCAAGCAATCTCGTCTATCAAAGCAATAACCGTATCTTCAGAAGCTCCTGTGTCATTTAAATATCCTTTACACCACTTCACCATCACAGGATTTGATGGTGATGGGTCAGGAACAGCAGAACGATTGCAATCAAATCCTTGCCATTCAGCAAAGTGGTTCGCAATATCAAATGCCCTTGGGGCAGGAAGCATATACTCATAGTCGATAAATTGAATTGGATTATCGCGCAAGAGTGGAAGTTCTGAGTTGCCTTGTGCACATGTTGCCGTGAAGTCATTAGAGGCTGGAACAATTATATTACCTGATAGAAGATCACAATGTGACACAACAATCGGTGACTTTGTGGCGTGTTTTAAAGTTTGCTTGAGCCACTCGAGCTCTTCCAACAAAATTTCCCTGATATTTTCTGTATTGATATTCTGATTCTCTCTGTTTTCTCTAAAAATGCTCACAAGTGTCTTGTTTTGGGGTACGATCCGAATCCACTCCTCTATAAGTTCCCAGATATTATTGATGGTCTTTGGGACTTTCAGGGCCCCATTTTGCTTGGTCTTAAGCTGGGGCTTGTGTGTGTATACTGTGCTATTTTTTTGCTTTGCAGAGTACTTCCTAAGGGTATTTACGCCGTCGTCAATGTATTCACAATTGATGCTGTTATGCCAGTTTCCAAGCTGCTGCGCTATTAGTGGAAACAAGTTTTTGTTGGAGAGTTCACTTGGATCCAACGACCGACCAGGTAAAAACCCATAAATGAGACCGTTTTCAAACCGTGCGTGAATAGAAGGTGCTAGATTCAAAGAGTTTAGCACTAAATGAGAAACAAATTCGCGGTTTCTATCAATGATGAGGTTTGTTCCCTGTCCATAAACACGAATCAAAATAGTCTCATTTGTCATCTCATGTGAACACGACAAAAGCATGTTTGTGATTCCACCGGTCAATTGCTTCACGCTTATTGAGGCAGACCACAATGGAAAGACTTTCATCAAAAGAGACTTTATCTGGGAATATCCGGAGTCTAAGTCGGCCTTCAAGTCGACAAAGAATCTGGGGAGATATACTGCATGCGTGGAGTAGTCTTCTAAAATCTCTAGCGCATGCCCTGCTGCTTCATCCTCATAATTGTCAATCTTATCTGTGCCTATATTTATTATTTTGGAATTCGTAACATTGCTGTGGTTTCGGGTGATTGAAGCGACGACACCCAGCTGTCGTTTCACGTAGTTTGAATTGATTTGAGAAAATGTGCCCTTTTTCAGGCATGAGAGATTCAGACTTTCGATACCAGAACCCACATCGTCGTCATCTTGGGAAGGTGAACCGGTCGATAATCGGCGACTGACATCGGACTCTAGATCGGATAATGAAGGGTTATTTAAAGTGTAGAGTAGATTTTTTCTCTTGAGAGCGAGATTGACAGGAGATGTGAGGGCTGTATTGTGGACTGGGTCAGACTGTAAATAATTGGAGGGACTGCAAGATAACACCTTCGGTGTTTCTTCATTTGTGCTAAAGGCTGTAACAGGGACACAGTGCACAGTACCCCCGGACAAAATACAATACACGGGGCTGGACATATGATAGTTGGCTGTCTAATCCTATGACTCGATTACGAGATTGTTGATCTAGCAAAGTGGTAGGAGAGCTAGGCGAAAACGTAAAAGAAATTGTGTAGTTGGTAGTCGCGAACATTGCCCTGACGGAAAAAATATATATGGCTGGCATACATTGATTTTCATGGACACGAGACAAAATAACTCTAATGATAAATCCAATCAAAAGTTGGAGACCGAAACCAAACCTCACAAGTAGAACAATCTATTTAGATATCTAAAGCACATCCCCAGTGACACGTTAGAACCCATGTGTTAAGCAGATATTTGTGACAAGGTTTCATGTGAATCAGTAACTGTGATTTCAACATGATGGACCCATGCGCAGTCAGCCAGTGAAGATATCGCCGTTCCCCGAATTAAACCCACAAATATACATAAGCGAGGGTCTGAAACATTTTGTGCAAAACTTAGGTATCAGTAATATAATTGAATTGAAGAAAGGAAAGATGGATCGCTTTACTAAAAGGTCGGGACTTCAAAGCAAGATGAACATGTTACTTTTCTCTCCCTCACAAACCTCGAATTTATGAAGCCATGAACCGTTTGTGAATTCTCCCTTTAAACCAAAGGGAACATGGCGACTGGATGTCTGTATGTAATTCTTGTCGCGTTATCTCTGGTTTCTAAATGGAGCTCTTGCAAATGCGAAAATTATCACATGCTCGCGAGTTGTACTTTTTTGGTTGCTCGTCCAGGACACAAGAAGCGGCGTTTGCAATATGTTTCATGCAGTCCACAATTGCGTCTTTAGCTCTCTATCAAATGAATATTGAGCTGTATCTGTCTTTTTATTCCTCATTGCTTTTCACTCAAATATCAATCCAAGCAACGGTCTACAAACCAAAATGGAATATATGTAATATTGAGTTTGCTGGGCTTCATTAGGCTGATAGTGCTTACAGGTAACACTTTGTCTCTACATCATTGTCTTTTTCGCAACCGTTTAGAGAAAGTGGCATTCACTCTAAATATATCCATCATTTGTGTAAAGCAACTCAAACCCAGAACGTCATTAAGCCTGACCCCGCAAGCAATCTATTTTCTACAGAAATACAGTTTGTTGGAACAATATATAGATTTTTTTAACTACCTGAAATCTTTGTTCGAGCTCTAAATATTCGACTGGCTAAAAATAAATCAGTACTTTGTAATCTGTTATCCATCGGAAAACACAATGATTATCACTTGCTAATTCCTCTACTAGCTCAAAGCTACATATAAAAACGTCTCTCAACAAATTTTGCGCACAGAATTCCTTAACAGGTTTATTCCCCTTTGGGGTTTGACTGTAAGGGAGTTTCGAATTCTCTGAAAACTGCTAATTAACTGAATTCCACTTTGCGTGTTTTCCAGCTGAGTAACAAAAATAGATTTATATATGTGAATTGAATAAGAAACCTAACTTCTTTTTTCTGGTTCGATTCCTTTGATATAGGCACAGATATACGAAAGATAATATTGACTATGTAATCACAAAAAAAAACAATTCTTGTTTCACCAACACATTTTAAAAGATTTTCGGGTTTTTTTTCAAAATTTCTCGCCAGTCTCATTTTCATTTTCGGTGGTATGGATAACCTTATTCTCGCTTTCAGGGCAGTTCTCTGTGGCAATTTGAATGTCTTCAGGAAAAATTTCAAATCCGCTGGGGAAAGAGCTATAGTTTCTGCGCCATCTTGGTACTGATGACATTGAACATGTACTCTTAGCTTGAAAATGAATGTTTTCATCGTAAAAAGCATCTGCGTTAGAGAAAACTGGAGAGATTTGTGAGCTGTAATCAGAAAAATCCAAAAGACAGGACTCAAGTTCTCTTGAGCTCTTGATTTCTCGTGAGCTGAGTATACGTGAGTACTTCAACCAATGTGAAGAGTCATTGCTATCGTCTTTGACATATGAATCAACACTCTTTTTTGAAGTATTAGAATTTGTTTCTTTTTTATCCAGCTGAGTGTCCCCGGTGATATCATAAGCTTTGCCTTTTAAAACTTCAACTATACCAAATTCAAGCAGACAGCCGAGTGATTTCGAGTCATTATACATGTTCTTAAAAGGCATCCAGCAGCTGATATCATGTTCAATCTTTTCCAGCAAATGGGCGTGTCCATTTTTTATATCATCGTTCCTCTTGTGCAACTTTTCAGAATAGTTATAATCTCTATATTTACTTGATCCGTGTTGCCTGTTGTCACTTCTGTTTTTAACCTTTGGTATTTTCTTGTTTGCGATATTTGTCTCCTTCCATAAACGAAGTTTCTAAGTAAGAGTCTATCCTCTTCGGGATAATCTTTTTTAATATGACAAACACTGCTTAATAAATTATCGGGTCCTTTAACACTGTGCTTATTCGAGTTTCTGTTTTCAAGAACGCAGTTATTGTTATTAACCAGGGTTATATTCTCCTGAGAACCAAAACGACTCAAAGTTATCTCTATATCTGCGGAAAGACTTTTGGCCTACTTACTCGAAGAACAAGTGGAAGTTGGATGCATATCAATTATGGTTATCAGGTTTATAAAATGTGGTTCAAAATTGAAATTTATGCTCGTTTATCACTATTACAGGGAAATTTCATACTTTCAAATTAAATTTAAAAAATAAAAGTGTATTGCATTAATTCAAAGAATTCTAGGCCTGCCAGTTTTTATTTATGTTATGCTGAGGGCAAAGGCTCTTCTGAAGTTTGAAAAATGCAATTTATACGTTCCTGACTGATAATAAAAGATGGTTTGTTTTCTAAAGGGCTTCCAAAGACTCTCGAAACGTCTAACTTTCTTTTGTATTCTATTCTCACTTATCAAATTATAAAATTAGTGGGCAAAAGAACCTTCTTCATTGATAAAATCAAAAAGGATGAAAAGTTGCTTAGATTAAACAAAACTTTAAACCTGTGTGGAAAATGCCCTGGCAGGCCTCTATGAACTTCTTGTAGAAACCTTCTTAAATATTTGTGAAGGTCTTTCGAAATAAACTTATACATGGAAACAATTCGTGTAGTAAAGATTAAAGATTTCTGAAATCTTATTTTACTAAAATTAATCATTTCTGACTATAAACATGTCGACCTCACAAATTCCGAATGCTTTCATCTTTGGGAAAGCGCAAGTATTCCTTGCATCGACTATTATTATTTTTGAAATTTTCCGGTAGTTTGTGGTTACAAATGTATATAGGGAATGCGCACACGATCCCGGATTAGACAGCTCAAGTCTTTAATAACTAATTCCAGAACGAAAAAATTGGATCATGAAATTTAAAACAATTTTGTACCCCTAACTTTGAGGTGCTTCACGCAGAACTTTATTACTCTCCGCACTAACAAGAATTTCGACAACTCAGGCAACGCATTGTATCATATAGTATGATATGCTCAGTTGTAAGATTCACTAGATCTTAATATCTTGGTTCAGTATTTTTCATTTTAAGTATTGAGCCTAATGTTGTCAAAAAATGTAGTGCGACTATACATGACGAATGTATAGTGTAAGGGTTAAGATTGATGGGATTATCTAGGAGTAAACTTGCAGTTTTCTACTCACAATTGTATTTGCTTTTTGATTCGGAAAAAAATACGTTAGCAAACGTCTAGCATGGCATCTAATTATATAAAAACATAACAACATTTAAAAAAATATAAATTCTCTATTCTGAATCTATTCTAGTATCCCCTTCATGAGCCACATGGCCTCTTAAACCTCAGATACAGCAATGTACTTTGCATCGATATCTTCTGAATTGAGAAGCATTGGTTCGTAGCAAGCATTTGATGTAAAACTTGGGAAGAGCCGTGTGTACAGCCACGTAGCCATACCCAACCCAATACACAGGCCAACAAAAACATCAATAAAGTGATGTCTGTAATCCTCTGTCCGGCCTAATGCTATAAAAGCTGCACCCAAAGTTGGTAAGAAAACAGCAAACCATCGGAATGCACCTGTTTGAGGTCTTGTTATCGTAAGCTGACCCGAAAGCCATAACGAAAAAAAAAAGAGGCCAGCAAAAGAAATACTAGAGTGCCCCAGGGGCGTAGTACGAAAGCCATCCATTAACCGGTCCATGTTGTCAGTCATGCATACATCCTTTGCGAAGACTAAAACATCTCTTGGGGCATCTGGCAGAGGTACGCAGCGAGCCAAAAAGTCGGGCCTGTGTCTGCCAAAGCTGTTTTTCAAAACATTTGTAACCACACTGGCAGTAAAGACCGAGATTATCAAGCCTAAAATTGATACGTATGTAACATACAACTTGTTAGCACGCTTGGTGATTGCAAGTGACAAAACAACAATCACCAGAAGAGGTAGCCATGTCGAGTAAATAAAAAGCATGGTGTTTGACACACGTTCTGTCTCAGCAAAAGGATGCAGAATAGTGAGGTCATTGATATAGAACTGCCTCTGGAAGGGCTGTGTCAGGTACAGAATTGGGTGAACTATAAATAAGAATGCCATGTAAATCAAGTCAGACACTCGCCAGCGAATAAAAAAGGGCCCGCCTTTTAAATTTTGGATTCCGAGGGTTGCCCGGTTAAACACGCTGTTTTGGTTAGGGAGGTCCATTGTTCTAAGGAGAAAAAATATTGTTGCTTTACCAGGTATGTTGTGGTTTGTCGCATATCATATCGTGTGGCCATCAGGGTGTTTTTGGTCACATGACCTGAGGGAATTGAGCAATTTGGTCTTTGAGTGACAATGCAAAATCGGTGAACATCTTGACGTGTTGCAAGTCTGTCTCTGTTTTTTTGAAACCAAACATTTTTTGGAGTGTTTACTTAAAACTGTGGGCTTGAATTCATGGCTCAGTATCGTTTTACGATCTTGACGTATCATAAAACAATTCCATGTTGTTAAAATAGAAAATATTATTAGTTACATAATAACTTGAAGTTCAACAAAGATTTATAATATATCTAGACACCTTCAATCTGTTTGATCAGTATTCGTATGAACACTACATAATCATATATAAGCCTCATTTGTATAATGACTTCTTTTATTGTTAATTATAGTTTAGAGCAAGTTCAAATTCGGACCGACTGTGAAGGACCTGCTACTACAATCTCAGAAAAGTCGTTTGACTACAAACTTATGTGTTACAGAACAACGTATTCAAAGTGCACTATTTTTCTTACGATCAAACAGATTTTCAAAAAATGGGTGTGATACTCTGAGTTTAACTCTCCGTTCACATGTCAATGCGACTTTAAATTACAAATCTCAGTACAAATTCCGTTTTGAATTACTGTGCAGTTTATTCAAATAAAAAAATAATATAGATATACACACTATGATATTATATCATTCAGGTTCCCTCATCAACATCAAGGTCCCTTGGCCCAGTTGGTTAAGGCGTGGTGCTAATAACGCCAAGATCAGCAGTTCGATCCTGCTAGGGACCAAAATTTTTTGTTTATCTTCTGAGCATGCACCGTTTTTTTCAAAAGCGTACGGAGATTGACAGAGCATCACCAATACTGTAAACTTTGTGACGATAAGTTTAAAGCTTTGCTCTCTGTGTTCCCTTTTCCACATGTTCGTAGATTAATAAATCATTCGGCCTCAAGGTTTTGTAGACAAACATGGTCGTCTTGACCATTTGAGAGAATATAAAGCGTCTCACGCCAAAATGAATCTTGCTCGAAATTTGAAAGATGTAAAAAAAACATCGGTAACTGGCCACCATAATTCGTGTAACGTGTATACATTTCCGAAACCAGAAATCGCATTTGTTTTGACACTTGGCCATTTCTGGATTTGATGGCATCTTTGGGAATTATCAAGTGATTATAATCAGTAAATTTGCCCCTCAAAAAACTCATTCGAGATACGCGCATAGTTTTGGCTATTACATTCACCAAAGACAATTTTTCGTTCACCGTGATATTGGAACCCTAGAATTGGGCCCTGGGTTGATTGACCATCAATTACCAGTATCCTAGGGACGCTGTAAACTTATCCTATCTCGCGTCTTTGGATTAAAGAAAAGGACAACTACCTATTATTAATGTCGTCTCTTTTCGAACCCTTATAATGTATCAAGGGTGTAAGCGGTTAGTCCATGATCGTTTAGGAATACAACACCAAGATCGAACAAAAACATCTACGGATAATTCTTTAATTTTTTAGTCAAATATTTGAGGTAAATGAGCTTTTAAAAGTAACGGTACGGAAAAAAGACGGCCAGATTCTGTCTTTTTCATCAAAATATAAATGATATTCACTTCCTGTACACGCACCACCAGGCCGCCTCCCCATGCCGGCTTTGCCTTCTACAGACATCTTGCCGCATGGTATACGGTATCGTCAAATTTGCTTCAGTTGACCACGTGTAGCACTCTCCAAAAATGAACAGCATGTATGGATCTGAGGATCCTTTCGAAAATGGCTGGGCCACTTCCGATCTGCCAGCTGCTTCTCAGCATTTCTCCGCTCTGGATCAAACTTTTTCTGCGTCCGCAACTCCTACGGATATCTCCATCAAAGTACCTCAGCAATATCGCCAAATCTTCGATAATTTGTGTACACAAGTGGCCACATTTGCCGGATTGCAGGCTTATGTGTTTTCCCCGCTCATCACTGAAAAGTTTCTCACATCATACCAAGCATCAAGGCTTATTGACGTCTTATATGATCACAATATTATGCCACCTAACGTCGAAAACAACTTCTTCCATATTTTGGGTCTTATTGCACTTGAAATTAACAGCACCGGCGCGGGCGATTATGTCACTTTGCAGTTCAAACTCAATTCAGGCCTCCCGCCTTTGCCACTGGACGCTGCAGCATTGCTCATAACACAATCTAGTGAGGAACCCAGCATTCTTCAAAACATCGAGTCACGCGAGGTGTTTGACCCCTTGACTTCACAATTGGCCAGCTCCAGTTTGTTGGATAAATCACAGGGAAAATCAAGCCATTGGGATCCAGTAGAAACCAATGATGACCCATTCAATAAACCCATGGCCGATACAACTATCCATCCCCATACCGCACTTCTGCTCGATCCCGATCAAACCATCCCAGAGTCGATTCATACTGATGATTACGAATACTTGTCGAAACATATCACGGAGATTCGTGACAAATTTAAGCCATTGATAGATGGTGAGGATAAGATTAAAATCAAAGAGGTTCCAGAAAAAGAAGGTCTTTTGTTTAAACATATTAATTACGCAATCACACACGAAATGTCTTTGGGTTTGACTGGTCCCGCTGGAACAAAGAAAGTTATCAGAAGATACTCCGACTTTGTGTGGCTTCTCGAATTCTTACTTAAGAAGTATCCTTTCAGAGTCATTCCCGGATTGCCTCCCAAAAAATTCACAGGTATGTTTATTTCTTCTACATTCTCTTTTTTTCATGTCCCTTCTATTTCTGTTTTCATTTCCTTTTTCATTCCCGTTTTCAGTTTCTTAACTGGCACTCCTTTTATTATCTCTACAGACTAGTGATTTCTTGACTGTCTTGTTTGTTTTTCTGATATATGAGATGTCACAAATCTCTGTTGTAAGTTTACTAACTAACCTAGTAGGAGCGTCTCCGGATTCTCAATTCTTGCAGCGCCGGCGCAGAGGTTTGCATAGATTTTTGAACCAAATTGTAAAACACCCAGTTTTAAAACAAGAGCCTATTGTTGTTACTTTCTTAACAGTGCCTACTGACTTGGTTTCATGGAAAAGACAAGCAAGAATTGATTATTCTCTAGAATTCAAAGGCGAGAAAATTCTGACAAGCTTCATGAATTCAATCTGGCCTTCTGTCGGCGACGAATTTTTGCGTAACTGGAAGAATGCAGAGCAGAATCTTCCAAAGCTTATTGAATATTGGACAAAGATTGTCATGTTGGTAGAGAGGCATGAGAAAAGACAGCAGCAGATAGCTTTTGACAATGGAAAATTTGTGGAAATGATTGCAAAGTTTACTGACCTTGACGAAAGCCTTTTTCCTCATAAAGTAACAGAAAACAAGATTATCTCCGCGTCTAACTCTCATGATACAAGCTCTATCAATGAATCTTTAGCCAATATATCTACGTTTTTCAATAAAGCATCCACGCTTTTGATTGACGAGAGTTATATTATCAACACCGATATCTTGGAGAAATTCAAAAACTTTTTGGATTGCTTATATTCGCTTCAAGAGCTTTTTGATAGATCTAAGAGACTTTCCATTAACACTATACCTCAGCTCAAGCAACGCATCTTGGAAAATGAAGAAAAGCACGAAAAGCTCTCAAACAGTGATGTTGATATAAAAGGCAGCGAGCTTGAAAAATTGAGGCAAACTATTATTAATGATAAACAAGAAATGTTTCAGCAGCTCAACAAGGATTGGCTCATTAAAAGATGCTGTTTTGAGGAGTTTGTTATGTTCCAAGAGATTCAGTTTTTGGTATCAGAGGCGTGGTGTGACTGGTGCCGCGGTCGCTACAAATTCCAAAGTAAACTCTTCAATCTTCACGAGGTCTTAAATGATGAGGTAACATCAGACATGCCCTTGCGGAGATGAATTTAACGCATGTGTTATTTTTAGTCATAAGTTTTCAGCCCCACGGCTTTTTCCCACTGAGCGAGAAGCGCATGTTGCGAGTTTTGTAGATCAAGTTGACTGTCAAAATACCTTTTGTCCAAAACCTGGGTAATGTTAAGGGCCTCTTGGGCCTCTTTGAATTGTGGCTTTCCATGTAACCTTGCCAAAATCTTGCCAACACGAAGGCCTAATGAAGCACCATCCGGAAACCCCTTATCAAAACCATCTTGCAACCCCAGCTCCTGAGCCTTAGTGGTGCCGTCCAAGTACCCTTGATTTACGTGTGCCCGTTGCAAATCTGCGTACGGAGAAATATATTCTTCGTCACTACCCCAGATGTCATCTTGTGAAAGTGGGCGGTTCAGCGTGTGTTTGACTTCTTGGGTCAGGCAGTAACACTTTCCCGAGCACGACATGCTTAGTTAGTTGAAAAGATAATTATGATGACTCTAACTGTAAAGGTAAAGATACTGCAGACATTCCGCGCTCAAAATACATTATCAATCGTACGGATTGAAAACAAAGACAAAAATAACAACCACAACCACAACCCCTTATTTAAAGCCAAAGTTTTTCTTGACTTTTTACTTTTAAAAACTTTTTTTAGTATAGAAAGACGTAATCTGCACATATGATTTATATCAAAATCTTGCACTTTGGAACCTTATTGATGGTGTAGCTGTGTTGGGATTTCGCCCGCATCGTCCAGCCAGCGTCGCGGGCCACGTGATCGAGGTTGTCCAGCAAAAAGATATATGTAGCGGCAGCAACATCCTCATACATCATTCCTATTCTTTACAAACAAAATTGTTCTAATCACGACCAGAACTACCCAAATTCTTTGGTGCTTACAAATCACATAATTATAGAAGGTGCAGGAAACCTTGTGAACCACTACCTAATACATTAAGCTAGATCAACGATCGCCGGGTTTTGTCAACGCTAACTTGTTCGATATAATAGTCTTATCAAGAGACGTGTGAACCCGAGTTGCTGCATCCATTATTAAGATTTGCGTTAAAAAAATTCCGAAGTTCTCTCAAATACTATGGCTGAAAACCTAGTTACTCAAGTCACACAGGATGTTGATTGTGACGCCACAGCTGCATTGCACCACGAGGACGAGACCATGAATGTCGATTACAACTCAAAAATACATTTGAATATTCGAGGAGAGGCTTTTAGCATTACGCGTGACGAACTCATGAGCTTGCCTGAAAGCATATTGTTGAGTCTATTTCCTAATGGTGTTTTCTTGGACTTCAACGGACAAGTGATTTCGAATTTGACTGAAGAAGACATTGTCTTCGTCAACTTCGATCCCGCCAGCTTTGAGTACATTTTGCAAACTTTTGGGGATGCTCACGCAGATCTTCAGGGGATGACAAGCATCTCGCCGGAAATTTCAGGGCCGAGCCGGGTTGATACCTCTGTTTCAGTGTTGCAAACAAAGCCAGCGATTATTGTGTTAAGAGAGGATTTAGATTTTTATGTGATCCCGCCTGTCGCGGGATGTTCTGTGGATGACGTCAAGCACCTCAAACTTGAGGTTGCAGACAAACTAATGAAGAATAAGATGATATTCTACGGTCTTGGATATGATACGTCTTTGCCTAATACAGTGGTACAGACCCTTGGTCCCGCAGAACAGCATCTCTTTGACATGTTATGCTCTTCAGGATTTGACAAACGTGAAGCATGGGGCAGCCGGCTGTTAGAGCCTAGCAAATGTATCGTGCAGTCATTGCTGTTAGTTCGTTTGGCCAGTCCCCAGGCGACGCCGCCGGATTCGCCATCACTAAAACCAGTCAACTCACAAGTATCTAATAGATCGAGATCCAGGTCCAGAATAGCCACCTTAGCAAGTTCTGCTAGTCGCGCAGCTTCAAGGTCGATGTCGAGAACTAGAAAGAACACAGAGGTCAATCATTCTAAGCTTTTATTATTTTGGAGAAAACCCGCGAGGAAATGTTGGTGGTCAAATGAGGAGTTGGAGGTTCAAGTTGCCGGTACAAGTCTTAACAAGCTCGGAGAGAAAGTCAAAGTCAAAGTTCATATTAGAAGGGTGTGGACGTTGGAGTTGTCCGTAATTGGAGTCCAATAAGAAATCACAGTGTGAAGTTCCTAATCTCAGACGTGTTTAGTTTCAGGCACCTGACAAGGTAATGCTGTCAAGCATCCTAATTATATGTGAAACTAGAGCGCACATTTATGAAAGTGTCTGAATTATATCATAGAAGCGTTCAGACATTCGCTGGCCAGCCTGTTGATGCAATTATTACTATTGTTATTATTGTTATTGCTTGGCCTCCGAACCACGAGCGGTTGCATGGGATTTTAGTAATACGAAAATCCCAAATCGCTTGTAATCGGGGCTGACGTAAAGATTGACTTGAATGTGCGAACAAATTTACCCGCGACAAATAATTACAAGCCATGATGGCAAGGCTGGATATATCATACAAATACAAACGCGAGGCAAACAGTTCGCGGGACGGTTGCAAAAGCCCATCACTCATTATCAAGTGACATGGATACAAGGACCCTTATGTGTCTGAGTTGCACCGATACTTTCTATGTATAAAAAAAACTTAGGCGCCTGAAAGAAAATCACGTAATAAATAATTTAAAATATATATTATCAGCGCAAGGCAGCATGCGAAATGCCAGGGTACGGGTCCGGCGCGCACACGCGACTCGCGTTTTACTTCCAAGACCACCTTCAATTATGGACTCATACCCAGTCTTTGTTTTGCGAGTCTTCACGCCTCACTTCCGGAAATGACAACACAGTACCACCAGGAGAAACTCGAACACACACCGTGGGTGGAGAAATACCGTCCCAAAAACCTCGATGACGTGGCGTCGCAAGAACATGCGGTCAAGGTGTTGAAAAAGACATTGCAACTGGCCAACTTGCCGCACATGCTTTTCTACGGTCCGCCCGGTACTGGCAAAACATCGACGGTATTAGCATTGGCCAAGCAATTGTACGGTCCCCGGCTCTATAAGCTGCGTGTTTTGGAGCTCAACGCGTCTGACGAGCGGGGCATCTCGATCGTGAGACTGAAGATCAAGAACTTTGCACGGCTCTCGGTATCGAACCCCACGCCCGAGGACTTGCAAAACTACCCGTGTCCACCATATAAAATCATCGTGCTTGATGAGGCGGACTCTATGACCAATGACGCCCAGGCCGCGTTGAGAAGAACTATGGAGAACTACTCGGGCGTGACGCGGTTCTGCTTGATCTGTAACTACATCACGCGCATCATCGACCCGTTGGCGCTGCGGTGCCTGAAGTTCCGATTCCGTCTGCTCGACAGTGCCAACGCCTTGACCCGATTGAGCCACATAGCAGACTTGGAGCACGTGCGCGTGGCGCTGCCGGAAGTTTATGACGAGCTCGTGGCAGTGGCTAACGGCGACTTGCGCAAGGCAATCACTTACTTGCAGTCGGCCGCACGCCTTGACTCCTCATTGCAACTAGATGCATATGATATGTCTCCTGGTGTGACTGTAGATTCCGTGAGAGAAATAGCAGGTGTTGTGGACCAGGGTCTAATGTCATCCTTGGTGGCCGTAGCGCGCCTGAAGGACAGCACGAACATTGCATCCGCGGTTCACCAGGTGGTTCTTCTGGGATGGAGCGCCCAGCAAGTGTCCGACCAATTGCACGACATGTTGATATTGGACGATAGCTTGTCCTCCGCGCAGAAGAACAATATTGCCCGGGCCTTGTTCGAAACAGACCGCCGTTTGAATAACGGCACAGACGAACACATCCAGTTGTTGAACTTGATGTTGCAGGTGTCCATGTTCATGTAAAGAGGAGGGTTTCTGGCGTTCTGCCCCATCCTTCTCGGAGGGAAAGAACACGCCACTGTATAATGGAAAAAAGATATCGAATTACTACACGTATGGCATCTGGCCAAATACAGAGGGTTTTGGCACGTCAGTATAACTCTAAGGCTGCTTGGGTTGAGACTGCGCCTGTCTCTGCGGTTGGCTGCCTAGAGGCATGGTGTGCGGGAACCCCTGGGGAAACCCAGGTGGCACTTGACTGAACCCAGGTGGCGCCATACCTTCGGGGCCATTAGGGCCAAACCTCATCCATGGAGGTGGCATGTCGCCTTGCATCGGAGGCTTTACCCTTTGGCCACTCTGATGCATAGCATTTTGCTGGTTAGAAATGGAGAGATTTTGGTGGCTAGGGTGCGGTCTCTGCCCTATAGGGCCTTGTACACCTGGGGGGAACATGCCTGGTGGGAACATGCCCTGTGGCATTTGCGATGCAGGGGGCGGCTTCATACCCATTGCCTGCTGGCCCATGCTTCTCGTTGCATCTTGGTACTGAAGATACTGCGGAGGCTTGGCTTGCTGTGCGTTTGGTGTACCTGGGCCTGGGCCAGGGACGCTCGCATCGCCGCGAGCACCCACATTGCTGCCAAACGATGCTGCCCTTTCGAATGGCTTACTTTCAACAGAGGGAGCTGTTTGTGAAGAAAATGCTCCCATAGGAGCCCTGCCGTCAGCCCCGGGACCAATCTCACCTTTACTTAGCAACGAGAAAAAAAACGAGTCATTGTTCGGGAGTCCTCTGGGGCCCGGACCCATCATCATACCCGGACCTTGCGGTGGACCTGTATTCATGGGAAATCCCGGGGGTGGATTGAGATGACTCACCATACCGTTAGAGTTGGCACTTGCCATGGCAGACTGCTGCGGCGATGCCGCATTGTAAGTCGGAAACTTCGGGTGCATTCCGGGAGGTGGGCCGTGCGAAAGCCTTTCCGGGGGCTTCTGAGATTCTTCGATGTTCTGCGATTTTGATGGGGATTTCCCTTTGAAGTCCCCCTGAAAAAAGCGCAGACTCCCACTAGAATAATCCTCTTTCATAGACCGTCGACCACTTTTTGAGTTTTCTGATTCATCTGTAGTACAATGGTTTCTTTTTTCTGTTGAGGGAGTCGTGCCACTGAAGAAAGAAGAAAATCTCGAACTCTTGTTTTCAACTTGCTTAGTAATTGACGGAGATGGATTGTCGGTAGTAGTTCCCCTGGGCTTCACGAAGGAAAAAAAGCTGTCGACTTCATTTGAAGGAAGAGTTTCGATAATTTCATCCGTCAACTCAGGCTCGCCATTTTTGCGTCTCTCCTCTTGGCGCATGTGCAATTTCCAGCGCTCGAAATCCTCTACTGTATTACCCATGCTCATTTCCATCTCAGCATTCGTACCTGGTAAGTCCCATTCTGGAGTCTCCTCTTCATGTGGCTCTCCTAGAAGCTGTGATATCTTATCTTTAGACATACGGTCAATGTCCGACTCTTTCAAGAATCCGGCAGGTTTGCGGCCCCAATTAAGAGCGTCTGGCAAGCTCGTATGTGCCAGTTCTTTATTGCGACGGCCCCGCTTGCCTGTATTACTCAGTGAATTGTTACCGTGATGGTTACTATTGTGGTCTTGGTTATTGTTTTTACCATTTTCTAAGCCTCTCAGCTTAGACCGCCAAAATGAAAAATCAGGAAGACGAGTTGAATCGAATTCCAAAACAGCTGGGCTCAATCTCAACTCTAGTAAGCAGTTTATCGAGTACACATTTGGACGATCCGTCTTTCCTAATGGGACAAAGTTCTGGATTGACGATCGGTTTGAAATGGATTGCTGTTGTCCTTCACATTTCAGCTCAGTGCTTGACTCTGACTCAGGTGTAGCTTCCTTAGCAGCGTTGGCCATAGCTGAGTCTAGTAGTTTGGAAAGTGCACTTCCAGGTTGCAACCTAGACATGTTGGTGTTCTCCTGCTCTTTTCCAGCTGGCGAAGTTAACCCAATGATTGCTGGGTCGCTTAAGAGACCATTTCCGTTCATTCTTTAAGTTTGCAAATTTCAGATTTCTTTTTTATTTTTCTTTTCTGGTGATCCACGAAAATGGTTCTTGGAAAATTGTTATCAGATGAAAAAGAGTATTTATATATACTTCACAACAGGAAAAGTATGGTCCCCCAGAATAGAACTATCAGAGTGAATAGAACTAACTGCGTTTATCAATTTGAGTGTCACGTAAACAAAACGAAATACAATGGGATATAAAATCAGACTTCAGAACGGCAAATATCGTTCAAATGTGGTTCTTCTTTTTCAGTGTAGTAATTTTATCTTACGAAAAGGAGAGGCCTCCACCGAGCTCGACTTGAACGTTTTGGGGTAGTGCGCAACCCACGTACCACTACGCCTATGCGCATGCCTTTCCGCAGCCTGTGTTAATTAACTCATCATATCTGTATTGGCCATTTTCTAGCCAATCATAAATATCCAGGAACTTCCTTTCAGATGCGCCGAGTTCATTAATGTCATTCAACTTGATAAAAATCCCTCTGCTATTTAAAACTATCGAAACTGTGTTATCTCTTGGAGTATGACTGACTTCACGTCGATTTGATTGCTGATCTTGCTCGCATAGCTCTCGCTATACATACACATATATTTATCTATCATAACAAATATTTTGATTGATTTGTAAACTTTTGATAATCATGCCAATTAAAAATGAGTCCTCGGCCCCAGATTAATTTTCTCTTTGAAGACACTCTTGGATATTAAATATATATATATACGGTCTGTTTTCTTCTATGAATAGCAATTCTTTTAATTGGGAAGGAGTAGAAAAAGAAGCACGAAAACTCATTGAAATAAAATATTTTGTTGTTTTTCTGTTACATGAGACAATTTAGTAACAGGAAAAAGGGGTTTGTGTAAAATTTCTCGCTTGCAAGGCAACAAATAAGTACATATCTACAATCCATAATTGCTCGATTAATGGTCACGAGATATCTGATACTAGTGAATACATTCAACTCACTAAAATCTTCATCTAATGTTTACCACATATTAACTTTCTAGGCTAGCTTTACTATTAACTGGAATACACCTTCACTTCATGCGATACAGTTTATGTCATATTGTAGTCAGAGTTTTGCTATATCATGGATTCGTTTCGTATTTACTCATTAATGTATTTCTCCACATCCTTTTCTAATTTCGGATAAATGGCATGTTTAGCCTCTGTATCTCTCGGCACATTACGAACCAATCGGTCACCCGAAGATCTCCACCTAATGTGTTTTTCTCAGCCTGGCACCGTTCAATAGATTTCGAACGTTCCACTTCTTCCCATTTAAATAGTTCATACATGAATCGTAAGTTTGGCTGAATAACAATGTTAAGTCTGCGCACACGGACATAGAGATATGCCTGAGGAAGGTTGAGATTTAATCGCCTCATCACCTCTGCGGTCACTATCGTAGCAGATCTCGAAACTCCGACTCGACAGTGGACCAAAAACTTCGTTCTACCTTTGGATTGTTCATATTCTCGATTAATGAATTTAAGCACTTGGGGCAACGCCTTGCTTAGATCATCAATTCCATCATCCAGTAAATTATTCAACTTGAGGACACTTGTGACACTATTTTGCGGACCTTTAGAGCTACTCGAGTGATTAGGTTGTATGCGAAAATGGACAATCTGATCTCTATCGATATGATCCATATAGATATTGTGGGTATCTTTGAAGTTAGAATCATGAAGCCATTCCAAATCCTCACCAACGGAAATGACTTTCGTAATTCCGAGATTGGATAATACAATAGGATTATTAGCATGCTTAAGTGATCCCAAGTATATATAAGGTAGAATTCTTGAGGGAATTGATCCTTCCAATTCTTCGACCCAATCTCTTTGAAGAGCCAAAACTTTTTCATTGCAATCTTCTTCCTGTTCGAAATCTGAGTTGTCAGATTCCGATGATGAGTCAGAAGCAATATATCCTAATCTAAGTTTGCGCGGAATTGATGTTGAATGTTCCTTCACCAGCTGTTTGGACCTTAAAAAAATTTCGTTGATCTCTGTCTGCGTGATTGTCTCACCTCGAGACCAAGATATTGTTGAACCCAATCTTTTCGGACTGTATTTTCGAAGCAAAACCTCTAATTTACGAAGTACTTGAACATCTGAATTGAAAGCATAAAAAGGTCTCCCATAGTCTAAATGAAGCTTAATCATGGCTTTTTCAAGAGGAACATCTTCTGAATACATTAGGAAACAGAAAATTAAAAGTGACAGCTCCGTGTACCCATCCGAGCAATATATGAGGGACGCAATGCTATCTGCAGATACTGATGAAGAATAAAGGTAAAGAAGTTTGCAAGTATTTACAATACTCACCAAATTATCTTGTCTGCAATCACCAAAACCTATCGAGCCGGAGGAAGGAAAGTCAAGATGGTGAACTTCAGTCACTTCCGTAACCTTGCGTGATGAGATGGTATACTTGAACAACAAGTCATCCAAAACGTTCTTGGAAGGAAATGATGCATCATTATGGCAATGGACAAAAAGCTGCCAATGGCACCGAGGAGAAGGAAGAAAAGAGGTTATTTTTGCATCAGAAGATAATTCGGAACATTTTGTCAATAAAGAGCTTCGCGGATCACAATAGTTGTCTCTTCCTCCATTACTTGAGGTGATTTTAATGGACTCCTCTCCGTAAGACGTGGTTTCTCCTCTTAAAAACAGTATCATGACTTGATGGTCCCATATGTTCCCCAGCCAGACATTGAGATGTAATTTTGTGGCAGCAGACATCAAAATGGTTTCAAGTTTCTCTTTCACTTGATAGTCGGCATCCCAGGAACTGAAAATGTCTAGTTTAACATGATTCAAACCAGGAAAATTAAGCTGCGTCTTTTTTCTCGCATCAGTACCTGTCAATACACCTGAATTATCTCTTATACTCCAGAGCCTGGTATAAAAAGATTTATCATCTTCTTCTTGGGGATCAAGCACAAACACATTAAATGTAAAAGGTGCTTGGGGATTCTCGGCTATTTGTGCCACCTTAAGAAGTCTCGCAAAAGCCATACACTTGCAGCATTTTTCATTGATCACCAGTGTTTTGCAATACACAATGAAATCAGCACATTTGGCAGCCTTATTTACCTGTATATGAAAGTTTCGAAGAGAAACCCCTCTTTTAGGATCAGAATCCACAAAATAAGGCATGAATCCAGTCACTAAGCAATCGTGTGTGATCACTTCTGACAATTTTGAAACATCCAAATTAGGATTTTCAATATGTGGAAATAATTTAACGATTAATTTGTTCACAATTTCCCGTGCTTCTGACCGAGCAACCTCGACCCGCTCAAGAATTTCGTTAGGAATCACAGTGTTTCGAAGCGTCTTTATTTTCGATTCGGAAATATGATCTGACGTGTCCAAACACATCATGAATCTGGCCATTTCTGGGCTTCCGTTGTCAAGTGAATGGCTCGGAGAGAGCAAAGGGCTCTTCTTTTGCGATCCGAAGAAAGAGCGCTGGGCGAAATTTTCAGGGTGGAGTCCATGTAACCATGGAAACATATGATCTGTTGGTGGAAGGGGGGTGTTAAAATACCACGAAAATACAAAAGCAAGCTGTTTAAGTGTAATGTACCGCAAGTCTAAAGGCTGGGTAGCGACAGGACTAAAGCACTGTCTAAAGTCTTTGAATTGTGTGGATCTTCGATCCAAAGGGGATATTGAGTTTTTAGGGGGATGCTCTAATGTGAGATTCATGGCACTTTCTGACAAGGAGCATTCAGTCGTGTGTTTAATGTTTAATTTTTGGGTTTTTGTAGAACTTTCTTCGCATTCTGCGCACCCTGAACTGCCATCTTCTTCTGTTATTGCCCACTTTGGGGGATTAAATGATTCGAAGCGGGCACGAAATCGGTCTCTCTCGTGAGACAGATCATTCGAGGCCGATGAAGATCGTTTGGACTTCGCATGCGTTGTTTCCATTGATAAATTCTTTGAAGTCTCAATGAATGAGGGGTTTAAAGCTTGTGAATTTAAAATCGGAAATAAGGAATTTTCATCATTGGTTCTACCGCTGGAAAAAGAGTCATGTGTGTCTAATTCCTTTCCTCTTTTGTCAGAAAATGTTACATTCATGAATGAGTCCAGAGTAGCTTGGGTAAAAGATTTTTCAGCGAAAGAAAGAGCCCCAGTGATCAATCTATCATCTTGCTGACAGCTTTCAATAGAATCACAAGAATTGACACGGCTCTTCGAATCGAGACCTTCATTTGTAGTCATTTCATGAACACGGGTTATCATGAAAGCCTCAACGGAACTCCGGAATGATTCTTATATTTCTCGACAAAAACTTAGATTCTAATTTCAAATAATTAGACAGTTAGAACCTTTCTGTCCAGTTACCAAAGCGGGAAGATGATTTGATTGATGGTTTTTTGTTATGTGTGGACGTTCCAAAATTTTTGTTTGGGTCTAGAAAAAATTTTGATGTGGCGTTGCCTTTTCGATATATCTTCGAAGCCCCTTTTGAAAGTTCGAAATTATGATGAGTATTAAAAAAATCAGAGTTTCGTTATTTAGTTATTGTCATAAGATAGGAAACCAGATAAGATAAGATCTGAGAAAAGATAGCTAATTGGCATGATGCGATCACGTGTTGCGTAACTGAGTACGTCCCTCTGATGACTTCACGGGAGCGAGCGTAAAATATTCAAAACGACACTGACGGTTATTATATATTTTTTTTATAATTGAATGCTTCAAATAAGTCTAAAAAAACAACCTTAAAGTATAAATTTTTAAAAAAAAAGTTTGGAATTTTAAAAAATAATTATACATTTTTGACCATCAAGTTTATCTCTCAACAATTTACAAAAATATTTTTTGCAAATAAATAAGAAACTCGAGATTAAAATTCATTGTAATTTGTCTTTTACGCAGACACATCTGAGTAGCCTATTTGATATATTCATTCTTTTAAAAATTGATAAGATTTCACAATTTATTTCTATTCGTTTCATTGAAAGAGTAGTTTTTTTTTTGAATACATTACAATGCCCCAGCAAACCTCCAGTAAAAGTTGCACAGTCACGTGTGCGCTTTTTTGTTCAGAACCTCAGCAGTCAACTGTTGTCTCTTTTTTTAAGATACTATGACCGACGAAGCAAAGACTGTGATTTCCCAGTTGGACCAGGCAAGGGAGCTAGGATTTTCTGACCCGGCCCTATTTCCCCAGGTCGTAAAGCAAATTTTGAATCTCGTGAATAACCCTGACTTAGAAATCCAAGCATGGTGCGCCGGATTTTTAAAAGATGCCTTCACTCGGAGTGACTCCCTTGTATCTTCAGCAGTTAAAATCGATTTGGCTATTGATGCATTGCCCTATTTGAATATTTTAGCCAACATTCGAAATTTGGAAATTTTTAAGAATGTCATCGATGTGAGTGTGATTGTGTTCAAGCTCTCTTTTAGGTATGTGGCCGAAAACGACGGCAGCACAAACGTCTGGGCTGGTTTGAATGGGCTCAAAAATAACCTCGTGGCTAAATATGATACACAATTTCCTTTTGAACTGTCTTTTGACCGTGAGCATGATGCATTTCGCAATATTGATTGCAAACTTGAATTATTAAAATTTGTGATGACTGTTATTGACTACCAGCTGCGGTCAAGCTCGAACAAATTGTATTCTTTGAGCAGAGTGAATCCACAACATACCCTTATCAAAACTGCTTTAATGGAAAGTGAGGCACTGGCGTTGTTGGAAGTTGTTTTAAAGACTATTAAGAACGATATTCTCGTTACTCCTTTGGTCACCGCAACTTTCAACCATTTGTCCGTATTGGTACGCAGGAAGCGGCAGTTTATGGATCAAATTATTCCTGTTCTAGAAGCATTCGACTCGACCAGAAAGTTACAGTCGAATTATGAATCACTAGAGTCTTTTAAATTATCAAGAAAATATGTTGACCGTACCTTGCGAATTCTTTTCAACTATATGACCAAGCTTCAGTTGATTCCCTCTAAATATCAAAGTGCCATTGCTAGAAAAGTAGCCTTACTCACAACAAGAGGGGACGAAATAAGAAAAAAGAACATAATTCAGGAAAGTCCCACTGACGCATCCATCAAGAAGAGAAAATTTGATGGATTCATAAATGCCTCAAAAAAAATAAAATCCGTTGACTACAAGAATCTCTACTGTTTAACGGATATAAACCATGATCTTAATAATTTTGATCTTTCAACAATCCCGCAACATATACTCGTGACTATGGCTCTTACGGCATTGAACCGTGCTTCCACGCCAAAACTCAAGACGGCTTTGGAAATTATTGGTTCACGATACACTAATGTCGTAAAAGATTTAGTGGAAAAGGATTTGTCAGTAAAAAAGGAAGTTAGGCAAGATGAAGATGACCAAGATGGCGCACGAGAAGAAGATTACAATCCGGAAACAAAATATTCGCTCCCGCCACCCAAATGTCTTTCTTTTGAGCAGAAAAAGGAACATATAAATTTGATTGTAAAGAACTTCTTTGAAGCTGCTGCCAAGAAGAATATGCCGGAGGAAAATTCTTCCAGCTTTACCAATGGGGAGGTGAGCGAAGGACTAACGAAGGTTGTCTTTAACACGTGGAAAGAGGATTCTTGGTTGGTGCTTTTGACGAGGTTGGCTACCAGAGGTATGCACACTGTGAATTCTAACGCGAAAACAGAAAATTCCGAGCAGTTAAGCGACATTATACGCAGAGCATTGTTCGATTATTTTTTGGAAAATATACATGAAAGAATTGACCTAGTAATAGAGTGGTTAAATGAAGAGTGGTACAATGAAAAAGTGGTCAATGAGCAGGTATTGAGAGACCAGACAACTTCAAAACTCATTAAAACGTATGAAGAAGACCCCCTGCTGGTGACAAATTTGGAACAGCTGATTTATGATATAGTCAGCAAAACAGAAGTGGAAACACCCATATATGACAAATGGGGTAAACAAGTCCTATACGCCATGATTCCATTTTTAGAGCCCACAGACAGAAAAATTTTTCTCCGCCTTTTGAGTGACTTGCCCAGTCTTAACAAGGCAATGATCGAGGGGATAAAATCATTATGTGCGGACCCCGCTCGTTCTAAGCTTGGATTTTTAGCTTTACAATTCTTAATCATGTATCGTCCTCCGGCCAAAAATGCGTGCTTGGAGGTTCTTGGAGAGTTGGCAGAAGGGGATCAAGAAGATTTGAAAGTTGAGGCTCAAACATTGCTAAAGAAATACAAGTAGTGTATAATTCAATATAACTCTAATGGCAGATAACTAAGCATTTTATATAAATTTCACTCTCTGCAGATGATTTAGTTTGATCCGCTTCTATTTCAAAGAAATATGCATACCAGCCGAGCAGTCGTTAAAATTGTCGAAGCTAGAAGGATTTGAATACGAGTACATTTAAGTTCCAAGATGCGGGTGCTTAAGTTGAAACCTTCGACATAAAGAAAAAAAGAAAAAAAAAGTAAATTTAGTCGAGATTATGTTTATATATTCGGCTTATAGGTTCAATGTCTTCTTTGTGGTGTCTCCATTGCTTTTTATTATCTGACGTGTCAAGCAGCATTGTATGACGGGGTCAATATGAAACATGTACGTTTCATATTGACTTGAAGGATCTTCTTCGCGACGTTTTGCATCGATTACAACACCATCCCTTTTGCTAATTTTATCCTCTCCCTTGAAATTCCTGGTTTTTATAGAACATTGATTAATCGGCTCGTTAGAAATAAATTTTATTGCACAATATTCTTGGTCTGCTCATATTGATCAGTCTGCTAAGCCTCATGGAGCGACAGGTGCTTTTTCAGGTACATTGAGCTATATACATGAATTTTTTGATCTGGCAGAGATCTAGATCTGCATTCGCAAGGGTTTGCACAGTCCTCTGTTTTGAGCGCGTCTCATATCTCAGAACTCTTTTAACGCATCTTATACTACACTTTCATAACCTAACCAACCTACCAAAAGCCTGGGATTTCAAAAGTAAAATTAAACACAAACAAGAAATTTAGAAGAACAAACCCTGCTCACCTTGCGAGAAAAAAAAAAAAAAACTAAAAAATCTCCTCCCCATATTCATTAATTAATGTTCCTTGACATTAACAAAACTGCTGAGATATAGAATGTTTGACCTGGAAAAGAAGGGCGTGGGTCTAGACACATCTACCTTCGATATCATAAAGATCGACTCTTTTTATAATACACGGTTTTGGACGGTTCTATCTTTTATATGGGTTTGGGTTGTACTTCTCTTGAAGATAGTAATCCTTGGTGGTGACACGTACACATGTGTCAGTATCTTGGTCTTCAATAGATGGTCCACGCTGGATTATGATGTGTACGAATATAAAGTAGCTAAATGGATATTCACTGGATGTATATTCTTTCGCTTTACTTTATTGGCCTATCAAATTGCCTGGGGGATTCATATTTATCGTACCCGAAATATCGCGTTGGCTTACCTAAATCATTACGCCCGATTAATGTACGCTATTCGCAGCTACAACTATCAATGCTTGTTCCATGAGATTGATCAAGATGGATTCTTTGAGTGGGCCTGTTTCCACGTATATTCAGAACTTGACAACGCTTTAGAGGTCTTGGTGGCAGATCTTCCACGCCAAGTCATCAACTTCATGACACTTCGTTACTATGCCACAGGCGGGGATCTTAACAATGATATATTGGCCAATATCCAATCGATTGCCTCAACTAATTTGAGATTATCAATCATTTTGTCATTTCAGCTTTGCACTATGGTCATTTTCCTTTTCTTCTTCCTCAAGTTTCTTTTTGCATTAGTACTATTTATACCCATCAAAGTGAAAGTTGCTAACAGGGGCTTTCGTCTGTTGAAAGCGTTCTGCTACAAATGTGTCAATGAAAACGTGCGTTTCTTGGTGAAGCGAAATCATAAGTCACGCACGCAGATTTTCAATGAAGGTATATTGGACATGAACGAAATTCAAGCAAATCTGCTTTTGGCGTCAAATTCTACTTTCGATTTGAATACTTGGAAAAACCCCTCTGTTGCAGGTATGGGCTCATTTGAGACAGTGAATTCTAGTAAAATGGACTTTGAAGATCATTCAAACAGGGATAGAAACTTCGATTATTTTCCTCTGAAGGGATCGCTTGGTGGACATCGTTTTCAGCGTCAAGAAACATATGCTATGTCTAACATACTGAAGAATCCTTTTGCAGATCGCTTGGCCCACGCCGCATCTGAAAGTAACAATACACTTTCCATTGTTGACGAAAATCCGTTTGCAGAATTTCCAAACAGAGCTGAACCCAAGCCATCTAGAATTCCACCTCCTGAGCGGAGTCAAACCTCAGAATCGCGTATGCCTATGCGCACTTTTAACATAACCCAGGGCAAACAAGAGAATGATATCGTTGGAGCCAATCATGGATTATATATCGGTGACATGAATTCTTTCCCCGCTCATAGCAGTGTTTCCCTTTCTAACGAGAAAAATAACACCTCGTCAAAAACGCAGCTCATACAACTGAGTCTGCTGCTTTCAAACGATGATTCACAAGAATGTTCTCAACTTACACTGAATACTTCAAGTAGTGGTCGTAATTCAAACACGGATTACTCAGGGAAAGAACAAGATGAACCCAAAGAGGATGAAACAACTGTGGAAAACTCGCTCAGTGTCACCAAAGTTGTTGACGAAACCCCCTACCCCATCCGAGGAGTTTCGCGCTATTTTGATCAAAATGATGATCAATAACGCTAAATCACTATGTAACTAACAATCGAAAGATTTCCTCTCAATATTTATGTGAATTTCGTCTGGACTATTCGAAGTGCTCATTTACTAGGTGGTGATAAAAAAAGTTAAACATTTTTCAGAATCGAATACATTCCCTATATACATTATACTCTTAAACTTAGAGTCCTTATCTTTCTTCATTTACAATGAACTATACACGGCAAAAAAATCAGTATACCATACCTTGATAACTAGTAATTTGCTTATTGTTTTGATTCGTACTCCTCTTTCAACTTGGCCAACTCTTCATTCGAAATTGGAGGAATTGGAATATCACCAAAGTCGTCTTTGCTGAGAACATTCCATGTGTACATGTAGACACTCAAGGGTACTGCTCCAACAATAAAGAATGCTGCAAAGTTTCTCCAAAAGAATGGTTTTCTCACTCTGTACAAAGCAGGTGTCATTTGAAATGTCTTAGGGTCTCTGTAACGGTTATGGCCCTTTCTTTATAGTTAGTATTAATGTCAATATAGATGGAGTCATACGAGTGATAATTTCATCTCATCTGTCGAAATTTTCTCTTTAATAAATTTTCAAATCAAACTTACGGGGCTCCAATGACCGGCATGATGTGTGTAGAGTTTAGAGGCTAAATAGTGGGTAGTTTTGTAGAAACGGTCTACCGCGAGGATTGTGGTGATCAAGGTTGGTCGTGCGCATTAGAAAAACTGCGCGCCTTGAAAATGTCTTTGCGTCGCAAATGATTGTTCATTCATAATAAAAATAATGTTTAAGTGAATGGTGTTTATCTCACATCCGTTTTTTTTTTCGTTTTTTTTTTTGAAATTCATTCGAAAATTTCATTGACAACGAAACACCGACATATTCTCTATTTTCAAAACTAAACTACAAGATAATATACCGAAATCCGCAAAAATGTATATAATAGGTATGTGTTGCAAGATCTATGGCATCTATTCCTAATCTTCTTGCACGCCTGAGGAGAAAATACGATTTGATGAAAAGAAAAATCTTATCGGAGAGTCGAAATCTATTATTTAAACCAGTGCCTCGACTATTCAACTTGTTATTTATGAATCTTAGTAATGATTTAAGCGCCATAATGTGACTTTGCCTGTGTCATTTCCGACACCCAACATTTGTCCATTAGGAGAAAACTCAGCAACAGTTACACGGCCCAATGGTGTGCCACTGGTGGGCCAATTAGAAAACACAGTGCCCAGAGGCAAGTGAACAAGTTTAAGAGAATCTTTCTTTTGTTTGGAAGAGATGCACATGACTTGGCCATCAGGCGAAAATGCAATATGAGAAACCGATGTGATCAAATTTGTGACTTCTTTGAATGGTCGAGGACTGTCACCAGCAGGCAAGCTTTCAAATGTAGATCTATCAAATATGTTAACAACGCCTGATTTCGTGCCTACGGCTAACCAACGATCGCTGGCGCCACCAAGTTTTATTTTGGTCACATTCACGGCACTTAAATCAGACCAACGACGAGAAGGCTTGTTGCTAGCAGTATCCATATCAAACTCCCAAAACTCTCCCGATTCGTTAGAAATAATAAGAGTTTTTCCATCACGCGTGAAAACGAAATCAGACACAAATCCGTTTATCTTAAATCCTCTCGTGAACTGACCAGTCTTTCCACTGACTAAGTTGACCCATCCAGAAGAGCCACGCAATGCAATATATGCTCCCAGTGGTGAGATTTTGAAATATTCAAAAGACTTCTGGAACTTCTCCTGTCCGTACATTCTCAGTATTTTTTCAACCTCGCCAGTTGAGAGATCCCAGCGATTCATGTATCTTCTACGCCCTGCCATGTAAACTAAATTTGAGTCCTCATTTTTCAGAAATTGACACGTCTGAATAGGCAGGTCACGAAAATGAATCAGAGAGACAAACTGATTTGTCTTGCCATCAATGTGGTAGATCCGAAGGGTACGGTCAAACCCACCAGTTATCAAAAGGGGATGCAGTGGATGAAAATTCATGCTTTGAATAGCACCTCTGGATCGCCTGGCAATGTTTGCATCTTTGAGTCGCAGAATCTCAATTTTGTGTGGGGGAAGAAGCTTGGTAGCGGTTTGAAGAAAGTTATCCGTTGATTTGAGAATGGCAGTTAAAGTGGCGATATTGAGACCCACATTCGCATCCTCCTCTGCTTCCAGAAGAAACTCGTCATTTTCCTCTGAGCCTTTCTCGAAATTGTCTACCCAACTTGGCCTGGGATATATCTTTTCGTACTGGGCCCTCAATCTGGCTTGATATGCCTGTCCTGACAATGACTGCTCTTCTTGTGTTTCCCGCAATTTTTTTAATCTTGTAGAAATGACAGACACTGATATTTTTTCGTCATCCGAGTCGATCCATGCAGCTTCATCCTCACTTAAGTCATTCTTTTCTATGTCCATCGAGTTGATTTCATTTTTGTCGTAAACAACTGCTGAGTTAGCTCCCTCGTCTATGAAAAACAAATCTTCGTCATTTTCATCTGCTTCATCCCCTGACATTTTGTCAACGAAATCCTCATCACCATCAGAATAATCGTATAGATTTTCAATCTTACGCAAATTAGCTTCAAAACCAGATTGATCGCCGAAGACAAGTTTTTCAAGGTTTAATTCCTCTTCGTCTTTAGCAGGTACAACAATATCTTCGACCGACATGCTGAGGGTATTTTTTATTGGGTAAAATGGTTTGGCCAAAGTATATGTTGTAGATACTTTACCACCATGACGAGCGTGGAAATTTTGGTGGGATGCGATGCCCACAGTCGCAAACTGCACACAATATTAAGCCATAAGTAGAACCCCAAAATTGTCAATTGCACTTTTCTTTGTTTGACTTAATAATCCAGAGTCATATGATTGATGCTGTTTTTATTTGCCCTATTTAAATCTCATTTCTTGAGCTCACTTATGAATGTAATGTAATACTTCTTGAAGTCTTTACCATTCAACTCAACCAATTTCGTACAGAAGTCTTTCGCGATTGTCTCATCAAGACCCATTTTGGTCAAATAACCTGCCAAGAAATGCACGAATTCTTGTTGCGACAGGCGTTTTTGATATGTTGTTAAAAGGACAGATAACTCCATAGCGATATTGCGTATCTGAGCATCCTTCAAATCAAAACCTTTTTCACGAAATGGCAATTCAAAACATAATTTGACGGTATTATCCATCAAATATTCGTCAATTCCATCTATAGGAGCCACAGTAGTTGCAAAGATATCCGAGCTATCGTTTAGTTTACCATTATTGCAGCCCAAAACAGTGATGACATTACCAAATTGCGTAATGGCTGACTTTGTAGTTGTAGGATCGGATAAATCACAGGAAAATTCAACCATGGAACTCAAAATTCTTGGAAGAATGGATTTATTTGTTTCAGTCAACAAAAGAGACACTTGGTTGTTGATCACTAAAATACTAAAGAATGAAAGGAGTGACTTTTTTAGATCATACTTCTCTCTTACCAAATTTGGATAATTTTCATCTTCGATTGCGAGCGTTTCAAAGATTTTCTGTATCATAGGAGTTAATAAGTCATTCAATAACTGGAATATTAATTCGTTATTCTTGAACTGATGCACGAGCTGACCAATAAATCCAGCAAAGTCACCCAATTCCTGGATCTTGAGGTTTGGTGAAGCCAAAATAAGAGAAACAAGCTTACTAAGATAGGTGCTGCTTCCGGTGTCCATGATGGGAACAAGGCGTGAAAACGCAAATCTAGCCGCATCTCTCACTGACTCAAACTTATTAAAGTTTTCCAATGATATCACCACGACCTCAGCAGCATTCGCAATCTTGGTCGCAAGTAATGCATTACTTTTCAAAGAGTCTGATTTTCCAGGAGCCATTGTATCAAGACCTTTCACAATGGTAGCTATGGCAAATAACAGATGATGAGTTTGTAATGGTATCAAAGAATTGATGTCTTTATCATCTCTTGAAATACACGTTTCCAAATTTCCGAATAACGGTTGCAAAAGAACGTCGACAGATGTAGCACATGTCTGAGGAGAATTTGTCAACGTAACTAAAATTCCAAGTGCTTCAAAAAGATACAATTGACTGTTGAAATTTCCACGTTCCACAAGATCGTCATCTTCATCTCTTGTGGGCAATTCTGCCTTAATCACTAATAGAGGTTGAAGCTTGATTAACAAGTTTTCTAAGAAAAAGGAGTTAAGACACGGTTTAGTAGCACTTACAAATCTGAAAAAAAGATACCAACATCTCAATCTCACGCTCTCGATTACGTTGAACAAACCATAGTCAGAGAATAATTCCAAAATTTTTGCGGAAAGTTCATTCATGCTTGTTTGAGTGGTATTCAGAAAGTTTTTAGTGCTGAAATGACGTACAATCAATTCGAAGAAGGCAAGTTGATTTTTCGGATGATCAAAAAGATGGAAGTTGTTAATAATCTTGATCAACAAATCTTGTACAGCCCGGTACGGTTTTGAACTAGAAATCTCAGATTTGGGAAGATTGATCAAATTATTTTTTAATGAATCAGCAAAGTTGCTTAATTCGTATAGGCCTAGTTCCACGACATTCCAGCTTCTACCTTCGGGAGATGTCAGACCTCCAAAGATTGAATTTTCCACCATTACTGGAACAATATCTAAGTACAAGGGTGGGTTTAGTCCAGCTATAGTGTCTTGGAAAAATTTTAATTTTTGACGAATCTCAATAAATTGATCGTCATCGTCGAACCCATCACTGTCAGTGTCGAATTTCATTTTTTCGATAATGCTTTTGAGAAGAGCGGATAACAATTCGTTCGATGTTGCCGCTGGATTTTTTTTGGCAACAAACAAGTATTGTTGAATAAATGAAAAGACTTGTTGAGCGACATCATCAAACTCATGACTCAAGAACTCAAGAGTGATAGGCCAAAGCCTTGCCAATTGAACATTAATTTCCGAAATAAATGAAGGATCATTCTCCAACACAATGCAAATCTCAATCCCTATTTGATTAGAGAGTTTCGCCAAGTTTTCAATGAAATCCAAATCATCATCTTTTAAAGACCCAATCACGGATGTCAAATCCAATAAATTGATCAATTGAAGCTTATTGGAAGGTTTCATCTTTTTTGAAATCACTTCCAAAAGAGTTAGACATGCCTGATTGCGCAAGTCAGTGTTTTTCAAGAATTCAAAAATGATATTCAAAAATCCATCTTGCATGAACAACGAAATCTCCATCCAGTCGATATAGCATCCCACAACCTTTAAAGTATTTTCGAGAATGACAGAATCTTTTACTCCAGTAAGAGTAGATTTCCAACTGGAGACCAAGGCAGACATATCACGCTCTCGAATCAAATCTTTCAAAAAGTTGTTACGATCTTGCGAATCATTGGCCCTTGAGATGAGTTTATCACCAATTTCAAAATGGATAGAGATCAAAACACGCATGTAGTAGTCTACTCCTACCAAGCTTTGCGATTGGGCGAGTAATAAAAATGTTTTTAAAAAATCAGTGTTAATCAGGGGATAAACATGGCAAAACAAACGACCAAACAAATCACTTAACTTATTTCTCAAATAAATTTCATCGCTAAGGTTCGTGGCAATAATGTCGTTGAGGTATTTAAACAAGTTTGTGTTAAGAGCGTACAATTGCTCTTGGCTTAGCTTGTCTGTGTTCTCATCTATAACTTGAAAAATGAAAAATTTCAAGCCACTATTTAATGTATCACCTTTAGCGGCTGATTCGAGAAGAATATCCACACAGGATTTAAACCCTTCTTCGGTGGACTTAATCTGGTTAATAAATTGGAAGGCTTGGCTTTTCAACTCAGAATCGGATGTTCCACTCAAAGCGATTTCCACAGCCTGTTGAATTTGCTGATCCATTTGTCCAAATCGCTGCTTGACTTATCAATTCTTTGTTCTGCTTTAATTACTTCTCAATCAAAAGAAATCGATATTTGAATGATGTAAGGTTACTGTTCGAGCAAAGCAAGAACGTTCAGGGAAGTGAGAAGACTATCAACTTGGGTGTCTGTGAATGTTCTGTGAACAAAAGTCACGAAGCAGGGGTATAAAGCTTATAACCGCAGAAGCTTGCGAATAAACTTATCTAATTGCTATAACGTTAGCAAAAGCAAAAGCACAAGTAATGCCGGTTATAGCGAGATGTTATTGATTTGCTGAGTGATCCTATCAAAAATTTAAGCAGAAACTTTTCTCATGACGACTATCACGTGACCGTACTCAAAGTGCCCGGATACTTCTTCACGGTTTGCATGCGAGTGCTCTAAATCGGAATAACGAAGCCCAAGTTTTCTTTCACGTAAACCAGGATCATACGTTTTACTACGAAACGGACATTTGTTAACTTTTCTTCTCTCAAAACAAAGTATTATTCGTAATCAAATAATTCCAAAGATTTATTGCCAATTCTAATTAAGTTACAGGAAAATACCAATGTAACTTCAAGAAAAGCGAAGTCTCGCATACTCAAAATCCTTAATAGTTGATAAATTTCCTACTGAGATCACCTTCAACGTGGACTACTAAGAATTTCGATTTTTAGAGCACTTTTAATTCAAGAGATTCCCCCAAACAAATATATTTATATATAATCTTTTATAACTTCACCAAAGTTGACTTAATATTGTATATGTTGAATCTTTATTTTTTCTTTTCATCAGTGCATATTTTGATACAATTTAGGTTCAAACAGAAAAAATTATCATCCTAATAGAAGAGATGTAAGATGCTTTTCACGTGTATCAAATTACTCTTAAGTATAATTACTAGCTATAGACTTCCTGTTGACAGAACCTAAATGAGACAACTCTCCGTAATTATCAAAAATGGGTGCGAATGACAAATGCTCTAAATTGTTCTATATACACACTGTTTTATTCCATAGGTATACTGTATATTGTGTGCAATATGCATATCTTTCAAACCATAATGGTTAGATATTTTTGTACGCCAAGTTGGGAAATCATACGACAAACTTCCTTTTTCTTTGCGAAGAAATACCCCCTCCCTTTATTATCACAAGTGGGTTTTTGAATTTTTCCATTTTTTCTGATTGCTTCTTATAAGTTGCGTTTTCCCTTGGTGCATTTCGTTAAATCTGTTGTGCTTTGACAGTAAAATATTGCAGGCATCTTGCAATCAAGACATCATCTCATACCGGAAGAGCAAAGATTTTAGATTTTCTTACTCCCATTGATTTGTGGGAAAATATTGTCTGTTTGTTTTCTTGAAATCAATCAATTTTTTACAAACAATCTAATGTCTAATGTGTAGAAGAGTGTGTAAGCCGCAGTATGATGACGTGAAAAGCATCCTGATCAATTCGGCAGTCTTTTCTGCTTGGAGTTTGCTTATTCAAGAGATGCGTATTTTTGCAAATGTGTAGGCAAAGCTCCCCAAAGGTTTTTCTCCTGCAACCACAGTCTCGAGAACAATTTTGCGCCATATTTGTGGGCTGAATCGCAGAGAATCGAAACCACATTCGAATTTTCTGGCAATGTTTCAGCAACTTTCATTGCAGCAACAACATTCAAAGCACTAGTACCACCCACAAAAATTCCTTCTTCGTCCAATAAACGATACACCATTTTAATGGATTCCTCATCAGAAATTTTAATTGCGTCATCAATGAGATCAATCTCCGGCTTCAAATTTTCTGTAACGCGTCCTTGGCCAATTCCCTCAGTGAAAGAGGAGCCACCTCTCACAATTTCCTTACCTCCACTCTTTATATAGGAGAACAACACTGATCCTGGAGGATCAGCTAACACACATTTCACATCAGGGTTCATGTGTTTCAAATATCTCGTTACGCCCGCAAATGTTCCTCCTGTTCCTGTCGAACACGTCCAAGCATCTACTTTTCCATTCAATTGAGCCCAAATTTCAGGACCAGTAGAGTCAATGTGCGCCTGTCTATTGGCGATATTGTCGAATTGATTCGTCCAAACAGCATTCTCAAGCAGATCTGCGTGTCTCTTGGCTTGGTGGTTGTAGTTTTGAGGGTTGTCGAATGGAACCGCTGGAACTGGGTGAACTTCCGCACCCAAGAGACGCAAAGTCTCTATTTTTGCTTGGGACTGTGTATTTGGCATATAGATGACACACTTGTAGCCGCGCAGCCGGCAAACATGCGCCAATCCTATTCCAGTGTTTCCAGCTGTGCCTTCAACGATTGTGCCGCCTGGTTTTATCAAGTTCCTTTTTTCCGCATCATCAAGAATAAATTTTGCTGCACGGTCCTTGATAGATCCGCCAGGGTTCATTTGCTCAGCTTTAACATAAATGTTTCTTCCTACGTTCTTGGAAAGTTTAGGAAGTCTGATGAGTGGAGTATTGCCAATTGCCTCCGAAAATCCATCAGCAACAAGGGGGACGAAAGGTGCCTTGAAGTCTGTCTTCGAAGCTGCAATTTTTATGCTTCTAGCTCCTGTTACCACTTTGGGGTTTAGGGTTGTCCTAATGCTAGTGCTCAACATTTTAATGTTGTAACCGCAGCGTTGGTCGAAAGCCCAATAATATATAGGTGAGCATTACTACGTCAGAAAACGTGACGGTCACGTGATCCGGGTTAGACCTAATATTTTGTTAGTCTTCAAAAATTTGGCATTTTACTTCACAAATATGAGTATTTTTCAACGAACTTTCAAGTATCTCACTGTTTCTGAACAAAATTTCGATCAATAAAAGCCGAATCTCTCATATCTTGCATATGCTTTTATTGTCAGAATATCTTCAGCATGCATGAATAATGCGCAACAATAGGCAACTGTTGATTTCGTATGCTCTATACAGAATGAATGAAAGAAGGGAGTAAACGTTTGTTTAGAAACTTTTCACGAAATATATCGATTCTTTCGGACAAATTTTAGCTCCCTAAGCTATCAAATTCGATTGATGGTAGTGTAATTACAAGCACATTTACAGGAAACATCAAATCTATATGATTATTGCTTCAATCCATGATTATCTTAGTCATACAAAGAATTTGAGTACCGCAAAAGTATGCTATGTATAGAAGCACCTTATAACATGGGTTAGATACTCAAGTCTCACATTCTTTAATATTTTAAATACATACAGGGTTAGTTTTTATCTAATATTAAGTATTTGCAATACTTCTGGCTTACCATTTATATGGAATCTAACATATGACGTCTTAATATTAATTGTGGGGTTTTCCTACCAAGTTGAATCTTTCCTTCTTCGGTTAGACTTTGTCTAAGACTCTTCTTCTAAATCCGATTAAATATTTAAACATGAAAATCTTTTACAAACAAAAATATATACCTTTTGTGATTTATGGATTTATAAAAACTAGTAATTTATTTCAGCCTCAGTCATTCCAATTACTTTATCAATTTAGCGGATTTTTCATAAAGTGATATACTCTAATCTGAAAGACTTTTGATGAAAACTTGAAACAAAATTTTGTTCGAAATTTCTTCCCAAAATGTATATTGTATTAAATGTACTTCTCTAAAGTCATTCCCTGTAGCCGAAAAAATTATTTAGCTCTTTTCGCACTGAAGTATGTGACTTTTCGACTATTTCCCCCAATATACCACAAACAGAATCAAGGATAAGCCATAATGATGAAAAGCATTGCCGAATTTTCATTGTTCTGAGTCATTTGGTTTATCACCATTATATTCATATAAAAATTTATCAGTGCATATTCCCATGATGTACGGCCGGTTGGCAAGTGAGAAGAACTACACATATGATTATAAACATATTTTATCGGGAACTAAAATATGATGTTATCACAGATTTGATTTTCATGAAACCAATTTTTTATTTTGATCAATATGTATTTCGCAAGAGTTGTGCGGATAAAGCTTCAGTGAATTTAAATCAAGCAAAAACACCTGTATATATTAAAGGGGAATTTACTCTTGGTTCTGATTAGTGTATTTGGCTTCAAGAAGGACCAAGTACAACAAACGTGCACCAAAGCATACTTTGCTTTGATACCCTGTAGAGAGTTATCGAATACTTGTCCGGCAACTTAGAAGTCTATTCACTTCGGAGAAGACCAATGCTTGCGCAATATCGGGGAAGATCCCTCCGTTTTCACACTATTGACATGAAACAAGTTCCACCACATCCAACAACACCGGGGAACAGCGAGAATGGACAGGTGCATCATATATTTTGTACGATTCTCCAGAGTGACACTGATAAAATAAATCTGTTCCTTGATATTGCAATTGCCCTTTTGCAGATACCAGCCAAGCTCTAATTGCATACTTGTATGTTTTGGCTAGCTCTTCAAATTGAAACTGGTGATTACTGTCAACAGAAGCAACAAAGTGTTGTTTGCTAGTCAAAGAACAATCATTAAGATCTAGTTCAAGAACAGAATCACTTAAACATGCCAATGGAATGATGGATGGCCCTACCCTTGATTTCTTTTTTACCTCAGGTTCCCGGAGAACCTCTGCAACTGAAATTGCTTGCAATGCTTGGTCTTCTGAATTCTCAAAAGATTCTTTTTTTAAAAGCGTTGAATAGTTCTCGGGTATCGCTATGCTTTCTTGAGAGTCATCAAACTTGAATGCAGTCAACACAAGCCCAAAACTAAATGGCAAAGACGTGAATTGACCCCAAGGGTCAGCATCAACACTATTAGCAACTAGAAGAGAAAGAATTGGAAAAAGGATAATGTTATTTATTTGCATTTCGGTTAAAGCGTTTGTCTTGAAATCACGCAGATCCTTATTTTACTCCAGCAAGAATATACTTGGAGCTACAAAAATGAATTCGCTAGATAATTAGATGAAATTTATAATCTCTTTTTTGTTAGAGTAAGCTTACGCGTTTGTGGCTATTTGTGTCAATCCTATCATTCGCAAGGATATATGCTTCATGAGGCCCGTGTGCTTCCCTTACGCGTATCCTTTCCCTCTTCTGAGCAGTGTCGGTTATTTCGAAAAGATAATGATATTTTCCCCCTTAGTCTGCAATAATTTTTACAAAAATCGATAAAGGTAATTATATCCCTATACAATTTCGCTCATTTTTAAAGATATCGTCTCTCTTGATCAAGTTCATACGTTTAAAGCTTAAGATATATTTGATTATTATTATCAAGCCGACGTGACTTCAAGTAACTTGATTTTTAAAAAATATATACTTTGAAAACTTCAATCACACAATACTCCGGTGCTAAACCTGTATATTTACTACAGACAAGAAAAATTGACATGGACATAATTTATTTGTGGAAGAAAAGGTTCAATACATGTTGTATGCCCTTAGCAGTTTTAATTCTCAGATTAGTAACATAGCGCTGTCGTGTAAAATTGAACTACTTAAACGATATATATGCAGGCTGGTGGCGCGCGGAATTCAATCCCGCATTTCAAACTTTTACCACATCTCCCAATCACAGAGGTCTCTAGTACAAAAATGTTTTTCAGATCACTTGGACAAGCTACTGTACGTTAAGGAATTCTATTTTCGGCCAAATTTTACTCCTCAGATCATAACTCAAGTTGCACATATTATCAACCACTTCGGCCTTCTTCGAAATAGGTCAAAAAAGAATTCTATATTTGAATTTCATCGCCACTCTCCCTATTTCTCTATACACATTTTCCCGATTACGCAGCAAATCACTAGTTCTCAAAATGCTAACATTCTAGACTCGCTTCTCTAGACAAACTTTGTTTTCTAGATGTCTCTCAACTGAGTTGAAGAATGCACTTGATGGTGCCGTTCGTTCTGCACCTGTGGTGCTTTTCATGAAGGGCACACCTGAGTTTCCCCAATGTGGATTTTCCCGGGCAACCATCCAGATTTTGGGCCAGCAAGGAGTTGACCCAGAAAAGTTTGCAGCATACAATGTGTTGGAAGACTCTGAATTGAGAGAAGGAATTAAGGAATATAGCCAATGGCCTACCATCCCACAACTTTATGTTAACAAGGAGTTTGTTGGTGGTTGTGACATTGTTCAAACAATGGCTCAAAATGGTGAGTTACTGGAGCTTTTAGAATCTAACAACTGCTTGGTTTCTGAAGATAATGAAGGTCCACAACAAGCTGATATTAAGCCAACCGACAGATAATGTGTCCCAGTCTGAACATAATACATAACACATATTTAACATACATAGTATATAAGAAAAAAATCATCCAATTTATTCTTATATGTTGAACATGAAAGTCCACTTTTCATATATATCTCATCGGGAGAGTTAGTTTCATCAGTTCAACTCTAGCTTCTTTTAGAAGAAGATCTTCTTCTTAGCAAATTCAGTTCATTTAGATTGAGAGTGAACTCGAACTCTCCGTTCGCACCACTAATGACTGACGATGAACGTGTGACATATGCATTGTCATTCAGTTTCAGGGAGTCCACTGAGGTAGTAGATGATAATGATAATTCTTTCAAAGCTACTTGTTCCAGGATATCCTCACATAGTCTAAACTGAGTAGCAGAATTGTTGTCATCAAAATCAATGATTTCTTTAATATTCGATTCGTTCGAACTATCATCATCAGAGCTTTCAAATTGACTATCAGCAAAATCTTCCAGGCTGTCCGCATTGAATTCATCGAAAATATCTTCACTATCGAGATCTTTGTCTTGGTCAATTGATACCGGTTCAAGCGCGTTCGATTTGAACACATCACCAAAGTTAACACGGTTCATCGGGTTTGGCGTGCGTGGCAAATTGCTAATGCTTTTAGAATCACTCCGAGATCTCTTGTCAAATTTAACTTCTTTTGAATCCAGGGATACTTGCGTTTTTTCTTTTTTTGATTGTGCCAACAGATGCAAGCTTACGTATGACATTGCAGGATTGTCAAAAACTTGCTTTATGGCAATCTTTGGAGAAGCCAAACCTCCAGTCATTCCCATTGGACTCTTTATACGTTTGCTTGGTTTTGATTGCACCGCCCGTTCATCAATATGTTTACCCGTGTGCTGCTCTGGAAAATAACTGTCCTTTATCAAGGGAACACAGTCTTTCATCCAGGGATGTTTATAAATTTCATCAAGAGTGATTCTCGACTTTGCATTAACGACTAGCATTTTGGAAATTAAATCCTTTGCATCGGAGCTGATCTCATCCCACCAGGGTGCCAAAAATACAAAATCCCCATTAAGGATTTTTTGAGTAAGCACCTCATTGTCATCATCATAAAAAGGGGGAAACCCACAAAGCAATGTGTAGAGAAAACATCCCAATGACCATACATCAACACTTTTGGAGTAGAAATTGCTTTTGGAGTGTGCGCTTCTGAAACGACGCTTTCTTTCAACCCCGCAATGAATAACTTCGGGAGCTGTATAGCCTGCAGTTCCACATGGGGTCTTGAGGTTACTTCTAGCAGGGCCAAATGTGGTAGGAGGATCGTACTTTAGTTGCTTAGCTAATCCAAAATCGGCAAGCTTTATGGTACCTATACCTCCACCACCTATACCTGGAAGAAACCGCCCTTCATCAACTTTAGAATCATCATCCGATGCACGAAGTATTGCTTCAAACTCAAAAGTTGGTCTTTCTGTCTTTGGAATACTTTTGAAAAGAAGGTTTTCCGGTTTAATATCTCTGTGAACGATATTATTTTCATGCATGAACAGAACAGCATCAATTAATTGCAAGAAAATATGTCTCGCCAAATCTTCAGAGAGATAAGTGTGCTCGATAATTTTATCAAATATCTCGCCTCCGTCACAATACTCTAATATAAGATAACTGTTTTGCTCAGATTCAAAGGACTCAATAAGTCTAAGTATATTTTGGTGATTCCCAGTATTTTTGAGAGTATTCATGACTGCAATTTCATTCTTTATGTTGGAAATCTGTTTTTTAGATAAATTCGTTTTGTTGATAATTTTGATAGCCACATTATCTCCATTACGAGTGTCCGTCCCTTTATATACAAGAGAAAACGCCCCTTCTCCCAATAAAGTCGAGACTTTATAATGTGAAGGCAAATCCAGAAAACTATCCAGTTTGAACAATGAAAAATTTTCTTTCTTCTTCTCGAGTTTGCACATCTTATACAATAGTTTTCAAGCCTTTTGAGTGTAGAAGAGTGCAATGAACAGGCCTCAGGTCAGGTTGGATTTTAAAGTTTTGTACGATATTCAATCAGGTTTTGACACAGTTTGATCAAGAGTTCGTTTGATAAGCGTCTGAAATATGATTATTTGAGAACCAAGGTATTTGTTTCCAGAAATGAGTGACGGGTAGGATACAAGGCGGGATTCGAAATGCTTAGATATGTTAGAAGAAAAGCAGTTTTATCGATAGTATATGTTAAACTTTTTTTATGTTTTATGACAATGTAATGAGAATGATTCAAACTTCTACCTTTCCATAAACAATCAAGTTGATTGCCCGGTAGTATTGAGTACACTATAAGATGAGAGAGTTGTTGTCTTATTAACGAGTGCGTAATGTGTAACTTTCCCGCTTTTTCTCGAACTCACGCGCGCTAAAATTGCTTTAAAGTAGTGGTTGAAGTTCGGGGTAAACACAGAAAATAAATTATAGCTTATTAATCTTTTACTACTCAACTGATAACAGGGCTTTTCTGATAAACCTTAGGTTTGAACCGTCTGATCTGCTTTATGAAAGACTTCATACGAGCCTAACTGAATACTAGAATCAAGGAAGGACAAAAAAAACTCCACGTCCCCTGCCTGTCCTGCAAGTATGACGTCAGATTCCGCTGTAACAAATGTATGTATATACAATACACTAGAAATCCATAATTTCACAATGTACCCAGAACCGAGATTAGTCGGATAAAAACCTATAGATATTAAATCTGGCCTTCTTAATATAGACTAGATCATGAAAAAAGTTTGATCCTGTAAACCACAGAAATACGTGTATAATAACACGAGGAGTGTCAACATTTTGGATATCACCCCATAAAATTATCAGCGCAGGACAGTCTCCACACCCTGCAATAAATTCTCATGCTTGAACCGGTGCTTTCAAAAGCCAAACTTCCGTCTAATTTCGAAAATATTCGTCTGGAAAGGTGACATATACACAGTGTATACCAATCATCCATAAAATTACATGTTACTTCTACAATCAGCACGTGATCTTGTAAATATTTTTCATTCGTAGTGTGTGCAGCATATTCATGATAATTGGCTTTAATGGGAGTTTCAAAACCAAGAGCATACCCAGTTTGACTAAACTTTGTATGGTGTCGCATGAGATAATTCTATATACTGAAACAAAAGTCAGCGTGAACACTGAGGGTGTTCTGATCACGTGATATAAAGTCTCGCATCGCATCGCTTCATTTTTCACAATTGAAATGTAAATAGATGCTTCAAACTACAATGATCAAGGACAAGACAAAAAACTCGCCCCCAGTCAGTCTTGACGCCGCTAGTATAGAAACTCTTCAATATGTTTCTTCGGTCGGTGTTTACGAAGACTTATCGCCAGTTGTCGAATTTGTAAAAAAAAATGGTTTAACCAAGTCATTCGGAAACATGCTCTATTTTAGTGCGGCCAACGATATGGGCCAATTGACAAAAACTGCTATACAATTACATCAGGTATTGGATGTAATCAATTATGTCTTGGGAGATAAGTCTGCCTCTGTTAATTTACCAATAAAGCTTGCGCTACTTGAAGAAGGCGCCCTTATTAATGAGGTCTACACCATGATAAGTCGCAACTTAAAACTTGCTTACAAGATTTTTGGAATGAGAAAACCAGTTACCGTTCGTGCCATGACCAAAATTTTACAGTGTCTAGTCGAATACAACAACTCGTTTACTCTATCTGTTTTTACAGAATCGTTTGATTTTGACAATTTGGCTGTTCATAATCTCTTGATACCTTCGAGAGATGACTTTGATAAAAAAATTATAGATATCAGCTCCATGCGGGAGGCCTTTGTCGAATTTTGGATATCATGGTGCTCTGCAAGCAACCCAATTATTCGGAAAACTTTATTGACGAACTTTAAAATAATGAACAATTTCTGGAAGTATATGGAGATGGATAAATTTGAAAACATAAACAAAATTTTTCACTTCCTCGATCGATATGTCTGCGGTGAACCAACATTTAAGAGGGCAACTAAATGTCGGATTCTCAACGAGAACTTCTTATATAATGTTCGTCCCCTTTTTTCTTATGTAAAGTCGGAAAATGACAGACAATATGATAACGATGATGAATTTGAGTTCAATGAATTCAAGTCAACTTTTATCAACTTTATGAATATTTTGGTCTCCAACTCGGAAAAGGGAATAACATACCCAGAAAATGAATTCGGGTCACCATTGGTTGTGAACAATGTCACATTCAATATCAATAATAAATTGATATTCACCCTTCTTACATCATTGAAGCCATGGGACTCCTTCACCCAATTGCAGTTTGTCATGCAGATACTCAATCATAATATTGAATTGCTTCTGCCTTACATGCATTGGATTGTTTCAAACTCTGGAGGTTACCATGAACCCTCTCTTTCTTCGTATTGGATAGGTCACACGCTTCTTTATTGTGAGATCTTAAAATCAAACCATCTCCCTCTCAAGGCAGAGTTTGTGTCCCTAACACCTCTATCTAAAAACGCCTTAACTGAATGCATCACTTTTCCCAGTGATTTGGTCAAGCAATTGGGCTTGCAGTTAATATTACTACAACTCAAAAAACTTTTGGATGAAAAAATTGTCAATCAATCCCTTAAAGATTTTGTCTTGAGCAACTTGCCCTCGCAAGCAACATTACTTCCCTTATTAGCAAACCAAAATAATATATTGAAGCTCACAGCCACACGAATCGTGGCTGCGCAAGAGGAACTTGCTCCCAAATCTTCATCCTCTACTACTGTTGGGTTAGTTTCACAAGAATTGAGTGCATTGAACTCGAGTCCCGACAAATGCAGCAGCTTAGATTTGGTCTTGCTCGATCTGTATCTTTCAATCCAGTCTAGCAACGAACTCAAATGGTGGGGTAAAATTCCAGGAAAGAATTCTTTCTTCACTTCATTACTCAAGCTTTCTAATTTACCCCTTATTAGAAACAAAATTGCAAAAATTTTGCAAAAATTAACAAAACCAACTTTAGTATTTAATGATGACAAATTGATCGAATCTCCCTTACTGGTGTTAATCGAGACAACCGCTCATTTTTTCGGTGAGGTAAACTTTGACAAAATGTGGACATGTCTTGATGAGACCATAACCCGTGCAGTCAGTTCTCCATACAAATACTTGGATAAATCTAACAAATATTTCGAGAATGTGAGCATTTTCTTGGTTGTCCTTTTCGAACAAATTAAATTTGCTCTAGGAACCAACTCTGAAACCAATGTTTCGGATTGGTTGAATCATTTTGTTACCGGGATGATGATTATCGGTGAGTCCTCAGAAGGAATTCTCAAAGCAGCGAAGGAGTCCAATATTGAAATTTCGCTTTCAAATATTAACTTGAACCCCCTGAACGAGATTAATTCTAAATTCGAATTCGCTCGGGCTGTTTTAGTACTTAGACATATGAATCAAACAAATTTGGGAACAACCGAAATTTTTGACCTAATGACCAACATGGGAAATTTTTTGGCAAGTCTTGACAGCTTAGATTTTTCTTTCATGGCATTTGTCACATCCTCTAGCAAATGGGGTTTTATTGAGCGTTTAGGTGAAGAGGTTATTACAGAGCAAGAGACCCTCGCAATTTGTCTTTATCACGAGCTCATTCGAAATATGGATATCAATTTTAATGACTCAGAGATTCGTGGCTTCATATTCAAGCTAGCACAGAAAACTCTTCCAAGAAAGAACCAATTGCTTTTACGAAAATTTACATGGATTCTTAGTGACGATCAAATGAAAGCGATAGCGGGAAACCAGATTAATGAATTGATAGTTTTGCAAGTCTGTCAAAACTTATTAGAGAAGGGTCTTCCCGTCAATACGGATATTTCTTACCTCATGAACATCAGTTCCCCAGATGCCCAAAAAATATTGACTCGCCTCCCTCTTTCTGCTGATCAAGTTGCAGCTATTATAACAAACAAAAAATTTTATTATCTCCTCGAAAACACATCGTCAGCAGTTGCGGAGTATCTCTGTAAAGCTGATACTTTGTCCGACACCTTGCTTTATCAAGTCAGTGCCAAATATCCTGAAATCGCGAACAAATACCAAAAGAGAGTTGTCAGTTTAGCACTCTCAATGAAAGACTGGAACAACTCTTTGAAAATCTTCACATCGTATGTGTCTTTTTTTGATCAAAATCAAATGTTTAATATTGTTTTCGAAAAAAAAGAAAGTTTTTCTAAAGAATCAATGACGTCAGAGTTTGTTGATTTCGTGGACTCCTATCTCAAAAATGAGATGCACATCCCCGATCATGTCATAACCTGGCTTCATCGCGCAATGCTCTACGTGACAAAAAGATTTGCAGAATCCAAGACTCTCTCGCCCTCGTTTGAATCGTTTTTGTGCGCTCTTCAAAGGCTTGTTTTTAATCAGAATCGTCTCTCAAAAATTTTGTCTCCCAAGATACTTGATGCCCAACTACAGGTGCTTTTGAGTAGCGTTTTATGGTCTAATCAAACCAAAGTCCTCGAATATGTCAATCATATCCTTCTTTCGATAGGACCAGGACTTGTCGATTCTACGAAACTCCTCCAACTATTCATGAGCAATGACAAGAACCCGCTTTGTGGTCTTCCAAACACTATAAATAGCAGGTCTCGTTTCCAAGCCTCTTTGGTGATTCACTCTCTATTCAGTTTAAATGAAACAGCATCTGCGACAATGAACTTTTTAGAGAACGTTCTCTCATTTTACTTGGGTTCTCAAAGGGCTGAGGACTTGTTACTTAAGGATGTCCTTCAAAAAATCGAACAAAACATTACTCAAAGTTGGGTGAGCCGTGTAACAAATTGGGATTACCAAAATGAGATTAGCCAAGAAGAATTAGAAATTATTGGCGAAGAGCGACTCTTCATCAAAGATGTCTCGTCGTTTGTGGTTGCTTTGAACAAAAAATTCGTTAAGCAGACAACAGAATCTACCTTCATCTTCCGGCAAATCCCAAAGAGAGATTTCGAAGATTTCGAAACCCTCTATCGTCAATGTCCCTCCGGTACCTATCAAGAAACAACATATGATCCAGAATTCTTGATGTTATTGATTTTGAACAATGAAGAGTTGGCGAAGGAAACTGAAGAAGGAATCAAGTTTAACTTAAGTAAGCTTGTCGACTCTGGTCTTTTGCGTTTTATTATTACGTCGCTTTCCTTTGAAAAGGTTCGGGAAATCGCAAAAATAATCTTGATAGGTATTTTGAATACTTTGTGTGACGAAAATTATTCTTTCAAAGATAAAGCCATCATGAAAGTATTTATATCTTCTATTTTGCACACGTTAAGAGATAACGATCATTCAATACCTTTAATCTGGTATATGCTTGGCTCCTTGTGTGCAATAATAACGAATCCTGGGCATTTCTTGTACGACCAAGTTCACCACTACATCTTGTCTACACCCGTCTTCAAACGAGGTGCCATTCCACTTTTCAATTTGTTGACTTCAAATACAAAAACTGATGATTTGGTGGATGATGATGATTATTACAAGTCAATAAATTGGATAATCTCGCAATTGGCTGAAGGGATCAAACATTCTGAAGACTTAAAGCTATTGAAATCTAGAGATGTTCCAGAATGGATATTCAATCTCTACAATTCAAATTATGCATCCACGCGTCTCCAGTTAAATGTCTTGGAATTTTTTAATGCGATCTTAAAAGTTGGTATCAATGGCACTGACATGTTAACAACAAAATTTGCTGGGTTATCAACTTTGGAAGTTATGAAAATATCTGTTCCTGTCGACCGCGTATTGTATTTGCAGGAAAGACTTAATCTCGATCAGTTAAGTTTACGGATAGGTGCACACAATCGCCAAAAAAGAATAGCAGAGTGGACTTTAGGTAATGTTGAAAGATCTGTTAAAAGGATCCACCTAGCCTAAAGTATCTAAATCGAATTTTATATTATAATGAAACTTGTTGCACAACGACATAATGCGAGTACCACAGTGCAGCCGATAATACTGGAAACTGCACGCTGAAAACCGCACGCTGAAAACACGATGCAATCACTCTCGCTATAAACTCACATCAAATATGTCTGTAAGTATGATAAATAATGTGATTTTCGATAATATTATTTTTATTAATCAGTTCCTAACAACTTAGCTTGGTAAACTCACCCATTATAGCTTTGATTTATTGTTGATATCCATCATTCTCGCCGGAATACATCGCAACACAGGGTTGGTGTTTGATACCTCACATTTTTCCTCCATCGACATACGAAGATGGTTTGGGAAATATCTAGCTTTAGGAGAGAATTGCTACGATAAATCGGTGTCTCTCTTGAGAATATCTGGTTACTTTAAGCAAAACAACTTGTTGCCAGATGTTACTCGTAGACTTAATCCAGGCGGGCATTAGGTATCATACCCCTTCTGATTCTTCACCATGAAGATCGAATAAAGTCTTGTTTTTCATTATTATGTCGTATCATTTACTGAGCAAGTTATTGATTTTGCTGGAATCAGCTTCGGAAGCATAAAATTTAGAACAGTTTCAGATTTTATGCTTTTGGTCATTTTTGTTTTTGATTTCATGTATATAAATTGTTAGTTTTTTTCTTCATTTTACAACCATGGTGCCAGTATCATTCATGCTCGAAGTGGTTGGGACGAAGTTACATTAAGTAGTTGCTGATTGTGTCCATACTTACAAAATCTGACAAAACGTGTCTCAGAAAAAAATCTTTAAAGTAGCGCGCAATGCAATTCAATCCTGATACCGAAGCTAGTTTGTTTTCCTAAATTAGTATGTTGATTGATGTCATCATAATGACTCTACCATTTAAATAATTATTGTCAATGAAATCAATCATACAGCAAAAAAAGTATTGAAGATGCATTGAATTGGCTGAAGACTATGTGGCCTTTTCGTGAAAAACCGATACTAACATATTTGTCTATACTTCGGAAATAAATGTCACTACAAACTAATCTTGCGGATGATTTTATATCAGCCATTGAGCTTGAAAAAAAATGTGATCTTCTTGCTACCAATGAGTATCTTAAGGCATTCAGCCCGAAAAGGTTAGCCTCATTTGGTTTGGCTGTCATCAACTTGGTTGCATCAAATTTCAGGACCACCTTGGGCGGACAATCTTTAATAGAATTGTCTTTAGACGCAGCACTCTGCAAGCCAGACGAAGAAATTCAGCCAGGAAGTTTGAAAGTCGGAGACATCGTGAGCTTAGACCGCATGGGCTCGATTAATGACGACAAGGATACGGCGTTAGAAGGAGTAGTAACGCGCTTGAACACAAAAAGTATTCATGTCACAATCAAAGAAGATTCTTCAAATGAGATTTTTTCGGCTCTTTACAACAATACCGCTCAGGATCATAATCGTATGTGGATTGTGAAACTCACGAACACTGTCACATATAAAAGAATGCTTCAAGCTATGAGTAAACTTAAAACATTACGGGAACAAGAGAAGTCCGAGGTGATACGTATTCTTTTAGGTGAACAAAAATTTTATCCCCGACAAACAGGTGATATCTCCATAAACTTCTTTGACAGCAGTCTCAATCAATCACAGAAAGACGCAATAATGTTCTCTATCTTCAAGTCGTCTGTTACAATCATACATGGACCACCGGGAACTGGAAAGACATACACACTTATCGAGCTTATCAAGCAACTCAAATTTGCTCATGGCGAAAAAATACTTGTATGCGGAGCATCCAACATTTCGGTGGATAATATATTGGAAAGATTATCTCCGTCTTTCGTGCCACATGTTGAAGAAACAAGTCATCGAAGATCGAAACGTAAAAATCTTAAAAAAACTGGAGCTTTGCCTGAAAATCTTATTCGTATTGGACATCCTGCTCGGCTTTTAAATTCTAATCTTCGTCACTCCCTTGATGTTCTTTCGAAATCAAGTCTTTCTGCATCGGGCGGCGATAATCAGCTCGTTTTAGAGGGGATTGAAAACGACATAAAGACCGTTCTAACCACTTTGAAAAAATCAAAAAGCTTTGCAGAACGTAAGGCATCTTGGAATGAGTTAAAGTTATTAAGACGCGAAATGAAAGAGAAAGAAAGAGAAATTACATTCGATCTAATTCGGAACGCAGATGTGCTTCTCTCTACGCTCCATGGAGCAGGATCAAACGAGCTCTTTAACTTCTATAAAAACCTGGAATATTGCACTGAGAAGCCTTTGATTGACACCATAATCATTGACGAAGTTTCTCAGTCGTTGGAACCTCAATGTTGGATTCCATTGGTAAATCACTTGGGCTGCAAAAGATTAGTAATAGCAGGAGACAATCAACAATTACCGCCTTCGGTGGAATCAAGTGAAGAGGCACTTTCCTTGAGGGCCAAAGGTGAATCTATTGCAGATTTAGGGAAGACGCTTTTTGATCGTTTGATTCATGACCATGATGGTCATGATTTCAAAAAAATGTTGAATGTTCAATATAGAATGAACAGTGATATAATGAAGTTTCCGTCTGAAAAGTTGTATGACGGAAAACTTATCGCGGACTCTGGAGTTCAGTCAATCTTACTTTCGGATCTAGATGGTGTCGCACTTACAGATGAGACCTCTTCCACATGCATTTGGTTTGACACTCAAGGATGTGATTTTCCTGAAAAAATGGAAGTCGCTGACGCTCTCGGTCCCAAAGCGTCAAGTGGATCTAAATACAACGACATGGAAGTACTCGTGGTGAAAAGTCATATCGACAAATTGATTTCAGCAGGAGTTAGTCCAAGTATGATCGGCGTCATTTCTCCGTACAATGCCCAGGTATCTGCTATAAGAAAGCTGTTGAGTCCCGAGTATCTTAACACATTAGAAGTATCAACCATAGATGGATTTCAAGGAAGAGAAAAAGAAGCCATTATTGTATCATTAGTGCGCTCTAATGAACTACATGATGTTGGCTTCTTGAAGGATTACAGGAGACTTAATGTTGCCATGACACGTCCGAAGAGACATCTTTGTATTGTGGGAAACATGGAACTTCTCGAACGAAGTGAAGTACAATTTCTTCGCGACTGGGCGCGTCATGCCGAAGAAAATTTTGATGTTAGATATCCAGATGTAATGGATTATTGAGACCCATTTAATTTTTTGACCCCCATGATTTTGTCTTCGAAGTTAAATTGGGGCACGCCAAAAGGAAATCAGGGGTGTGAAATTCTTTTAAAAAAAATCTCGGACCTGGACTTGCAATTTTGATATGACATGATGGTGACACCCCTAAGTGTACAAAAAAAGGAAAATAAGATATGTACCGGAGACAGTTATGGACTATCTAGATTTTCCAACCGTGATTTGTCAGCCAGCTGAGAATAGACATTACAGTGTTCTGGAAGAGGTACTGAGTCAGAGATGGTTATTTCATGAAAATCCCTCTTTGCGCAACACAGAACCTAGTGGCAAAATTGAACAATCTAGACTGTGATCAAACAGATCGAGACTTTCCATTGGCAATCTGTGGCTCTGACTTATTCCAAGTGCAGGCCTTTTTGCAAATCCGGAGAACTTAGAGTTTTGGTCGTGTTGCTCACTATTCGCGGAATGTTGAAACAACGTGCAGTGTCTTCTGGCTATCATAAATATTTTTCGATCCAAAACTATATCGGTGTTATTTGTTGGTAACATCAATGGTATCTATGGGTTTTGATTATAAGCACCATCTATGAATGAATGCCATTTATTAGTACCATCTATGTGTACTAGCTACTAGTACCAGCTATAAGTACCGTTTGTGTGACCTTTCTTTCGGTTTGAAACAAAAATCTCGAAACTGATGGGTTTTGAGTCATTTCACAAATAAAAAACCATATTTATAATGGTAAGCCACAAAAAGTTCGGTCTGAAAATAAGGCACGCCCATACGCGATGTTCATTTTCATCTAAACAAATGTCACATCGCTCGTAACCCATGATACCTGTTCTCCGCAGTTATACAAGGACCCATTGCCCATTCGCAGATGAAACATATCTTTTGAAGGATTCATATAATGCCGCTTTTTGCGCCCTCGAAGTTGGGTTTATTTTAATCATTATTGTTGTTTTCTATTCGCTCCTTTATTTTCAAGAAATACAAACAAAGATGAAGTTTTTTTTAACTGCAAGCGCTTTGGCTTTTATCACATTGATCGAGGCCAAGACAGACTATGTTACCAGATATCATTACGTGACGGTCGATTCAAGCGGCAATATTATTGGAACTAATGTCATTGTTGGTGATTCAACTCAAACAGCTGAACCCACCCAGGTTGCCTCTCTTACCGATGTCACAGTTGAAGATACCAATCATGTGGACGTTACATCAACCTCCACAATCAAAACCTTTTCTCCTTCGTTGATCAATTTGGATCTCAGTTCTCAAGATTCAACGGTTGTTAAGTCCTCTGCAGTGTCTACAGATATGATGATGAGTCAAAGCACAACTCAAATCACTTCTGTGACAAATGAACGAAGTTCGATCGAAACAACTTCTAACACTCAGACCACTAGTTCTGAAGTCACTGAGACATCGGATTCTGGAATTTATGAAGAAATCTCGAGTTCTGGGGTAGATTCTGACTTTGCAAAAGCAATATTAGATGCCCATAATGAAAAGAGAAAGGCACATTCAGCATCAGAAATGTCTTGGTCAAAAACGCTCTATGATTACGCCAAGGATTATTCTGATTCTTATACGTGTGGGTCTTCGTTGGTTCATAGTGGTGGCAAATATGGCGAGAATTTGGCATATGGATTTTCTAGCGGTGTGTCTGCTCTTGAAGCTTGGTACGATGAGGGTTCGGACTATGACTACAGTTCTGCGACTGAGTTTGATCATTTTACTCAAGTCATTTGGCAGGATACAACAGAATTGGGATGTGCTTATAAATCTTGTAGCGGAGGTTTGTATGTGATTTGCTCATACAATCCAGCCGGAAACATTATTGGAGATGGATTGAAAAATCTCTCAGCAAAGTAAGTAGGTTTGATTCAACTTCATATTATGCCCAAGTAAGAGAATAAACGAATATTTCCTTCATACTTCAATAAATCTACTCCTTTAGTATATTGAAACCGCCATTGTTATATTTTTCATTGATACTATTATTATTGTCAAAAAGAAACAAGCCAAACAATGTCTTATTTCGTGAACCAGTACGAAAATTCCGAAAAAGTCATGAGCCTCGATATTTTCCCCTTTACTATTGTGTTTCTGGACTCGCAATGAACTGTATAGTAAACCGGGTTAAATCATTTGTCTGCCACCGAGCATACACATCATATACACCAGAAATTGAATTAATCGAATTAATCGATGAGTCATCGGGTCCAGGTAAATCCTCTGCCTCATAGTGATGACTTGGTAGACCATCTTATTGGAGATGATGGTGTAAAAAAAGAAGTGATGATTGATACCATGTCATTCGATGAGAAGAGCATTGATGATACTGACTCACAACTGTTCCATTCAAATCAACTCAAAAAAACTGCCCGTGCATGTATTCGATGTCGATTTAGACACACAAGATGCCCAGGTGGTCAGCCTTGTCTGAAATGTCAGATGGCTAAGACAAAATGTGAGTATGTTGAGTACGAAAAACGATTAGTCGTCTCTAGGAAGTATATTTACAAACTTCAAGATGATATCTCCCAGCTTAAAAAAGAGAACGCCTGTCTAAGAAATAGTCTCAAAGAAGAACAGCGTAAGAATAAACACGCGCAGATTCATTCAAGATCGTCGGATGTATTGAACACTATTGATACTCAACCTGATATATTTGAACAATCATTCTCACCTTCAGGTCCCAATTCTCTGTTTTGCAAGTTGAATACCGACACATTTGATCCAAATAATGAAGTGATACACCCCTCTCTTGACAAGTATGGGAGATTGATTCAATCTCGGACCGGAGAAAAGCTTTATGTGGGGTCTTCTTCTATGACCTTATTCGGGCTTGAAATTCAAAACATGGCTCCAGCTCTACCTTCTTCTAATCTACTTCATCTTAACTCTTCGGTATCCTCCCCTGCAGATGATACAAATAATCAAATAAATCCAAGTTCGCTGTCGCAAAGAGATTCCAGCTATACAGACAAAAAACGTGAAACTAGAATTCTTGAAAAAGAAGGAAATGCTTATAATATCACTTTAGCAAAAACCAATACTCGACCTGGACTCTCGGTAAACTTCACACTCCCTTCTTATTCCTATGCAATCTTATTAGTGGACACATTTATAAACTACAACGACGGATGTTTCTATTTTTTTAATGAAGGATTAGTGAAGAAGTATCTCATGAATCTATATTCTGGCAATAATGAACAAAATAAGAAAATAATAAAACGGAACATATCAGGAAAATTCAATCCATCTGACGACGAAAATCTGATCAAGAAAGACACTGATGATGATACAATATTGGAGACCATTTGGTTCTGCAAAATATTATTAATATTTGCTATCGGCGAGATGTACCTTGGTACTGAATCAGACACACACATCAAAAATTCAAAGCAAGACACAATCAACGCATTCGCCAAAAAACGGAGCAAGAAAAAAGTCATCGGAGGAAAAAATACATTACCGGGTTCGGGTTTTTTCTATCAAGCATCTGAACTTTTTACAGGGCTTTTTGCATCTGGTGCCATTGACAATATCACCAAAGATGGAGGTATAGAGGTGATGTTGCTCTATGCTTTTTATTTACAAGTCGCTGATTGCACAATTGCTTCTTATTTTTATTTTGGTTTGGCTCTTCGTTCTACATTGATCTTAGGTTGGCATGTCGATGCAGATAAAGAAAATTTAAACAGGTTCGAATTGGAACACAGGAGGCGGATTTGGTGGACCGTTTACATGTATGAGCGCATGCTCTCTTCAAAAGCAGGTTTGCCATTAAGCTTTGCTGATGATAGTGTATCCACCGAATTGCCATTTGACTTCAACATTAATTTAAACAACACGCTGAAAAATGAAAATGATGTCAGAAGCTTTTACATTTTTCCTTCATCTGAATATATCAACAACTGTGTCACCATCACCCAAATCAACGCCATCATACTATCTTCCCTCTACACGAAACAGCCTACTGCTAATATTCTTCCTGTTGTGTCTGATTTGGTACAGCGGTTATTCAAGTGGAAAAACTCCCTACCGGAATTTTTGAGAGTTGACTTTTCTGTGAACAATCTAAATATATCACGTTTGACAGTAAATCTAATGACAGAATACTTTCAAGGAATGAATTTAGCTGTGCGACCCTTGTTATTCCATTTTGCTACAAAAAAACTAAAAGAATTACAGTCTGCCAGCCATGAGTCTAAATTCATCGATCTATCAAAGTACTCAAAAAACGTTCTTACTTTATTGAATGCATCATTTCAGGCTTCAATCAACACAATCAAATGTATTTGGGCATTACTTCCGCAAAATATGGTGGCTCTATTCGGCTGGATGGATCGCGAATATTTATTCACGTCTGCATCTACATTAATTCTCTTTAACGCTTCGTTTGGTGTACACGATGCTACCAGAGAACATTTAGATCATGCTTTAACTCTTTTCACAAGAATGAAAAAATTAGGAAATTATCCAGCTGCTCTCAGGCGTGCTCAGCTACTCAAATTGATAAGAGTTCTCGATTTTAATGGGGTAATGTATGATCTTTTGCAGAAACATGATGATGGTACAAACTTTTCTTCGGTGCATGAGGCTAAATTAAAATTTGAAGAAAATTTTTCTAATCATGTATCCGATTCAGTATTCAGGCAACCAAGTCCTGATTACCCAAATCCACCAACTATACCTGAACCCCTCCATTCTGATTTGGATTTCATTCAGTTTAACGGCCCTGTCCCGTCTGCCACAAGACCAACTTCAAATCGCCATACCCCTACTATTGCTGCATCAGAAAATCTCACCAATGAAAATGCGTTTGGATTATCTATCAAAACTAATATAGGAGGTGATTTTTATTCAAATTCAGATTTGGCTGGAATCGAGGGTTTGACATATGTTGATGAAGAGCAAAAGATGTGGAATGAAATCACAAATGATGCCGGGTGGTTACAACCATCGGGAATGACAGGGGTTGACCCATTGGGTCTCGATAATAAAAGTGGCATATATTCTGATTCTTCGAATCCTCATAAGAGGACATGGAAAGACAGTAACTCGCAGCAAAATTATTCTATGGGTAATATCGTCGGTGCATATAGTGACATAATCAACCTGGAGTTCCAACAGGAGGGGTTTTAGTTACATATCTTACAAATTTCAACATTGATAAACAAAAATTTTAAAAGAATAATAATTGATTATAAGAACTCCATAGAAAGATCGTTGGGTGGCATTTGTTGCTGTAGAATTTGCTGAGGCGAAATAGACAGAATAGTGGTCATATTATTATTAACATTTCCGCCCATCAATGTAGACCGATCGTTGTAACTTATCAGTTCAGACTCCTTTGACATCATCTGAGGAGAAATTCCACCTGGGATTGTGACGTCCAAATGCTTGGAGTGGTGTTGCGGAAGATGATGTTGGACAGGAATTTTTGACGTCATACTTGCCAGGCCATGTCTTAATTGGGGGGCCAAATTCATTTGCGTTTGAGCAATATTCACTTGTGGTGAATGAAACTGAGGAGTTGTTTCTCCTTGTGTGGAGTTGAACGGGGGATAATTCTTTTGCAAAAACTGTTGTCTTTGCTGTGCTTGCAAATTTTGTTGTTGGGAAGCATGATGATCTGCTCGTGGATTAGAGTGTTGAGGAACCTGCTGGATACTTTGTTGAGGGGTTTGAGATAACTGAGAAGCTTGGGGTATATGAGAGGGCTTAACCTGGGATTCTTGTTGCAGTTTCAACTGTTGCATTTTGGCTTTCAAGAATTCGATGGCCTCAGGGTATAGTTCTTGTAGTCTTTTGTATAACAGTCTCAATTCAGGGATTTCGGGTGGAGGAGACAAGATAACAGGGAATTCAATTCTATGAGACAGTTGAGTGGCTGCATTACCATTGTATGAGCTTTCCAAATACGACAAAACACTCAAATTGCATTGCAAACGCCGATTGATGTTATTATATTGTTCTAGTATGTTTTGTCGAGACTGAGGAGGCATCTGCTGGATGGCCAAACGATTGCTAAGGACTTTAACATAAATTTCATGAGCCTTTTTGATGAGAAGGGAATTGATCAAAAGTAAAACCGTGACTCGGTCTCTATCCGTCTCAAGCTGTCCTCCTTCTGGCATGTTTGACACCCTGATACAAGTTTTTAACCAAAGTGTTTTCTTTGAGACCAAGAATCTTATCGATTTTTCTCTTTATCCTCTGATTTGCAGTACTATATTTAATACTGTTCAAGACTTCGGCGACTAATTATGTGGAGCAAAGATTTCTCTTGTTGTGCAGACTACAGAGCTCTTGATATAATGTCAGTTCGAGGTTCGCGGGTACTTGCGCGCTTCAAGTATCGCAGTGTGCTCAAACAATACAAAAAGTCAAGTCTTGCTTAATTTTTATTTAAATCTAACTATAATTGTGTGAATCTTTCCAAAAAATCCCTTTTTGCTTTACTTACAACTTTTCTGTTAATTCAGGTACAGCCTCGGTAAGATCTGATACTAATCCAATATCTGCAACGTTGAAAATGGGAGCTTCTGCATCTTTGTTGATAGCAACGATTGTTTTGGAATCTTTCATTCCAGCCATGTGTTGAATAGCACCAGATATACCGACAGCAATATACAAGTCAGGTGCAACTATTTTTCCAGTTTGGCCAACTTGTAAAGAGTTGTCACAAAACCCAGCATCTACAGCAGCTCTCGATGCACCTATGGCTGCATTTAATTTCAATGCCAAAGGTTCCATAAGCAGATCGAATGTCTCTTTGTTTTTAAGACCTCGCCCTCCTGCTACAACTTTCGAGGCAGAACCCAACTCTGGTCTGTCAGAATCAATTAATTGCTCTGTTACAAACTCTGTTCTGTTCTCAGATTTCTTTAGTGTTGTCAATTCCTCAATGGGTGCACTCTCCGTATTAATTTTTGATGGCTGGAAAGCAGAAGCTCTGATTGAAACTAATTTTATTGTGTCATTGCTCTGTACAGTTGCTAAAGCATTTCCAGCGTAAATTGGACGAACAAAAGAATTATCTGACAAAACCTCAATCACATCAGATATTGGCTGTACATCAAGCAACGCACCCAACCTTGGTAAAAAAGATTTTCCTATCGCACTTGCAGGTGTTATCACATGTGTGAACTTGTTGGTCTCTATGACTTCTTTGAACATAGGGGCCAATTCCTCAGCAAGGTAATGATCATACCTAATGTCATTTGCTGACAATACGTGGTTCACACCATCAATTTTACCTGCAGTGGATGTAAGTTTTGTCCCTTCTGACCCGGCTAAAATGGCTGTGATGGGTTTTCCGAGCTTTTTGGCGGCTGTGACAGCCGACAAAGAGGATGCCGTGATACTTCCATTAGAAGTTTCTATAAATGCAAGTGTTTCACGAGTAGCTAATGAAGAGGAAAATAATCTCTTACACACCAATGAACGTAACATAGTGAAGTTGTTCGCTGTCGGAAGAACGTCTGGGAGTAATTTGTGAGATAAAATTTATTTGCCTGCAGTGCTTGCCCTTTTTGAATAAGATCCAGACACCAAAGATTGCTAAAGTATAGGTACACATAGTCTATTTCGATTTTCGACCACTGCTCTGCCAATTCCAAGCAAATTGCAATATCAGCACCAATATATTATATATTGCGGGCAGTGATGTACATTATCCATGCTTCATGGCTCATGTCTCAACTAAATTTTAAATACATTAAGTAGTTGACTTTGGTAATACTTCAATCCAATTGGACAAACCCCTGATGGTCATAAAGACAAGAAATGAAATAGATAATATTTGAAAGCTTCATGTAATGTACTCTTCTGTGTCTATCTTAGAAATTGAACTTTCCGAAAAAAAATTGGAGGAAAAAAAAAATATTGTATTCAAACAGTAAACTGTTCAAGAAAAGAACTCCCGTATTAAACCTATATTATATTGAGATAATTTTCAAATTCTATTTGAAAGGAAATGAATGGCAGAAGTTTTTTTCCCTTTTGTATATACGCCCATATCTGTTGGTATTTAGGAATTTTCGAAAGATTACAATTTTTATGCGAGGTTTGTTTTTCGAACGAATTCTTAAAGTGAAGCATTATATCATATGGAAGATTAAAATTAATAAGAATAGAAAGAAAAAAGCACGAACTATAAATACATATCCCGAAATCAAGTACTCTGAATGACAAGTTGGCTCAAAAGAAAGTAGAATAATATAGGAGTACATACAGAACCTAACATATATACTTGTCCACGCTGTCTCACCAATAAATATCGCGCAGTGACCCCACGCACTCTCGAAGACATCACAGACTCAATGAACCTGTCCTTATTTACATGGTCAAATCTAGATACCAAGTCTATTTGAGTGTTTTTCGTGGGAATTTTTTTTTCATGTCTTGCGGAATCATTCGTGCGTTAATATAACCATCAAACAAATCATCGAAATGCCTCCCTCAAATAAAGACAGATACTCCAGAAATGATCACAGTCCAAATCCAAATTCTCGACTTATCTCTAGCCGAAGAGTGAACGAAGAGGAGCGATACCAATTTTATAGAAATGCCGGCATAAAATACAGCACCAACACCACAGATGAACACAGAAGAAGTTTTGATGAAGAAACACTTCTTATCTCAAGACCAGTGGGCAAAAAACCCTTGTCTGAATCTTTTATACCCGTCAATCTGCCACAACTAGAACGCGTTGAATCAATCTCAGAGTACTCACCAGGAAGTAGCTCTCTTACGTTTTTAGAACTCCTTCCCTATTACTTGCCAATTTTCTCCTGGGCGAATGAATATTGCATTGAGTTTTTGTTAGGAGATTTAGTTGGTGGTATTTCGCTCGCAACTTTCCAAATCCCATTAGTTATTTCATACGCAAGCTCATTGGCAAAGGTTCCAATCACATGTGGATTATATTCTTTGGGAATCGCGCCATTGATATATATGATTTTGGGGTCAGTTCCGCAAATGATAACAGGCCCAGAGGCTCCTATGTCACTCATTATTGGTCAAGCTGTTGAACCCTTACTACATCATGCAAAGAAAAACAAAGTATCAGCTTCAGAATATGTTGTCTCTATTACTTTTGTAAGTGGAGCAACATTGTTTGGATTTGGATTAGGAAGGTTTGGCTTTCTAGATAATGTTCTCTGCGATTCCTTGTTGAAAGGTTTCATATGCGGTGTGGGAACAGTAATGATAATTAATTCTTTAATTCCACTGTTTGGACTCGAAGATCTCTTGGATCAAGTTATGAACGACAAAAACATTCAGGAAGTGCATTCGCCATTTGACAAACTTTATTTTGTGATAAAAAACTATCATGCATCTCATTCCCTTACATTAAAAGTGAGCGTCATATGTTTTTTGTGTATTATGAGTATAAGAGTGTTGAAGGCTCGAGCAGCAAAATCACAAAGAAAGTGGCTTAAATACTCCGTTTACGTTCCTGAGATTTTAATATTGGTGACCTTGACAACAATTTATTCAGCAAAATTCGATTGGAATGAAAAAGGCTTGAAAATAGTCGGAGTAATTGAAGACGCTCCCTTGAAGGTTCCTCTTTTTAACCCCTTATCTACTACTCATTTAAAACTTGCCAAGATGCTTAGTACTTCAGGATTTGTTTGTGCTATGCTCGGATTCTTTGAGTCTACTACTGCTCTGAAGTCTTTAGGTTCTATTTATGACTTACCAATTTCGTCTAATCGTGAGCTAGTGGCACTTGGGGCAATGAATTTGGTATGCTCTGTCTTTGGAGGCTTGCCCTCTTTTGGGGGATATGGAAGGTCCAAAATTAATGCAATTTCGGCAAAAACTACTTTTTCGGGGGCAATAATGGGTATTATATCATTAGTTGCGGCACAATTTGTCTCAAGACTATTGTATTATATTCCCAAATGTGTTCTAAATGTCATAACTGCTGTGATTGGTGTGCTGTTAATAGCTGAGGGACCACTGGAAGTTCTTTTTCATTGGAGAGCGGGTGGATATAGCGAATTGATCACTTTCTTCATAACAGTCTTCACAACAATATTTTTCTCAATAGAGGCAGGCATAGCTGTGGGTCTAGGCTATCTGTTGATAAGAGTCATTAAAAACTCAACAGAATCAAACATTCAAATACTTGGGCGAGTTCCAGGAACGAATAACTTTTTAGATGCAGATCTTGCTAGTGACTGTTATATTAACGAACGTGCCAAGTCTCATGCCGAAATGGGATCACATCATTTTGAAAAGCGCCCGTCTCAGATCAATCTTTTCACAGATAGGTTTCGCCCACTCAATATTCAAGTTCTAGAAGAGATTGAGGGATGCTTAATAATTAAAATTCCAGAACCTCTTGCCTTTACTAATGCGAGTGATTTGAGATCAAGACTCAAAAGGTTAGAAATGTATGGATCTGCAAAAGCTCACCCAGCTTTGAAGAGAATACGGGACACCTCAATGTCAAAATATATGATTTTCGATTTAGAAGGAATGTCTTATATTGATTCTTCTGCAGCACATATCTTGCACAGGTGTCTACTGCTATACAATAAGCGCAACATCAAGTCATTTTTTGTTCGCGTTAGCAAGAACAAAAAATTACGAAAAAGATTAAGAAATACCGGCATAACAGAGATTTTAGCGGAAGACCTTGAGTCAATGAACTTCCATAAGCTGATGCATGTGGAATCCACTTTTGGTGCTTCTCGTGATATGATTAGCTCTGGAAATTCAAACGCGTCCTCAGAACATGGTCGCATCAGCGAATCTCATGTGAACGAATTTAAACGCAATCCCTTCTTGGAGCATATTCAAAGTGCTCTTCATGTTATTGATTGTTATGAGCATCAATGCTCACCCAACAATTACCTATCAACGTAGAGTACGAGCTCGTTTAGATTCATTATCATTCAGTACGAATTATCTTTTCATGGGTATCGCATGCTAAACAGTTAATCAGGCTTAATATTCAGTATGAAGAAAAATATTATGATACTGCATGACAATAATTTACGCGGCTTGGTTCACAACGCGTCGCTGCAAATGAAGATCAGTGCACCGCGAGTTTGCGAAAAAGGAATACTTCGCGTACCCAAGATTCGTGAACATAGTTAAGAATATATTAAAGAAAAACATCAAAACATAATGGATGAATCTGAAAATGCCCTGCAAGTGAAGGAAGAATATGATTTGTGGCGAAAGAATTGTCGCTACATGTATGAGTTCGTGAGTGAAACAGCTCTCAAATGGCCATCATTGACAGTACAATGGCTTCCAGGGAATGATGCTAGAATGCTACTTGGAACTCACACCTCTGGAATGGATAAGAACTATCTTAAATTGGCGGTGACAAATTTGCCCGTAGAGAAAGGTATCGAAAACGATAAAAAAACAGGAGTTTCCACAAAAATTAAGATTACAAAGAAAATTGAGACATCCAAAGAAATAAACAGGGCCCGTTACATGCCCCAAGATCCTAACTTGGTTGCTACTATTGACGGATCTGGGAAATGCGATATATTTAATTTGGAACAAGGGTTAAGAACTACTCTGTTCTCACATCATACTGAGAATGGATACGGTCTTTCATGGAATCATTTCAGAAGTGGAATTTTGCTTACAGCCTCAGATGACAAAACGTGTGTCATTTCAGACATAAATAAACCTAACGAAAATGATGGGATTTTAGAGAGATATAGAAGTCATACTGAAATTGTTAATGATGCAAAATGGCATCTATTTCATGCGAATATATTTGGTTCCGTCTCCGACGATCAAAACGTGTTCATCTTTGATACACGCGCCGGTACTAAACCCGTTCATATATTTCATGATAAACTGTCTGAAGGAATCAACAGTCTTGCTTTTTCTCCATTCTCATCGAACCTAATGGCAGTTGGAAATCAAAATTCAAACATTACATTCTATGACCTCAGAAACACACCAGACACTTCATTTAGAAACAGCGCACTTCACACAATGATGGGACATGGTGACGCAATCACAAGCATGGAATTCTCACCACATAAAGATGGTATATTAGCTTCCGGATCTCAGGATAGAAGGGTCATTCTCTGGGACATAGGTAAGATCGGAGAAGAGCAAAATCAAGAAGATGCCGAAGATGGAGCACCTGAAATCTTTATGATACACGCAGGACACACTGGTGCAGTAACTGACTTGAGTTGGTGTCCATCTCAGGACTGGACTCTTGCTTCAACAGCTGATGATAATATTCTTCATCTCTGGAAAATAAGTGACCTGCTAACAAAGGATGAAGGGGCGGCTCTAAAAATGCCCCTCTTAGAATAACATAATTTATTTTTCAAAAATCGATTAAAAATTAAACGTAACAACACTTTTGTTACACACACTATGTGTGGCATTGCTTAAGATTTCCATAAACTCAATGATCTTCTAGGATTGTGGCGTGGGGCATCTAAAATCAGCGCGCGCGACCATAACCCTGAGTTTTTATCATCTTGCGACACTTCCTCTAAGTATATACCATCAAATATGACTGACTTTCCGCCAAACTTGTCCATCCGTCCCTTGACAATCCAGGATTTGAATCTCTGCGTAGAATTGGAAGCTAGAGGTTTTCCTGAAGCAGAGAGAGCATCAGAAGAAAAGCTCAAGTATAGATTGACGGTTTGTCCAGAACTTTGCTCAGGTTTATTCGTAAGAGAATATGGTTATAAATACAACGCCATCAACCTACCAGAAACTGCCAAGAGATTAGATACTAATTCGGACGCAAGATCGGGACACTCTGATTCTGATGAAGAGGATGGCCGAAACGAAAAATTACCAATCAAACTGTCTGTGGTGAAAGAAACCTTGATCGGGCATATTATCGCCACAAAGATTTTTTCAGATAAAATTACGAACTCGTCAATGGAACTTCCTCTGCCCGATGACCCTTCAAGTGGTCATATAGAGCAATCTAGAACCATTGGTGTACATGGGTTAGTCATCGATCCAGAATGGCAGGGAAGAAATTTGGGAACTTTATTGATGCACGATTACATTCAAAAATTATCAAACCAAGACTTGGGAAGCAGAGTGGTCATAATTGCTCATGAGGGCCTTGTTCCGTTTTATGAAAAGATTGGATTCGTGAATCACGGGGAGAGCCAATGCAAATTTGCTAATGAGTGTTGGTACGATTTAAGCATTGACTTAATCTCTCAAGAAGAATGATATATTCAGCCTTCTTACTATAGAAAATCACTTTTTTTTTCCTTAACAATTAAGTATATGTTTACAATGTCATTTCTATTCGAGACCTGTTTAGTATTAAAATTAATTTACATGTCACCATATTATTATTTGTTGGAAGCAACCAAAAATTTGTTTTCGCGTCTCTTCGCGTGCGTATCTGCGTCACATTTACAACTTCTAAATAAAAGTACTGAGATCAGTCACCGAAATAATATGAAAATTCCAGGTCTATTTCGCCAGCTTTTTGAGGCTTTTCCCTTGAAGTCATATAAATCTCAGAATACAGAAGACTTCAAAGCATGCTTCAGCATAGAAGAATACAAATTCACCTCCTCTGAGACTTTCAAACATGGAGACAAGCAAGTCACTCTAGCCGTTCACAATGTTCGCGAGATATCTTTAGATCAAAAACAATTCAGGTTTATCCCAACAGATCCAGAAGGTCTTTACACGGCTTTGTTGTTGTGTGATAAATACAAAATGCTGTTACCTAGAGGGACTACGGGTAATGGACATGCGATGGTGCCATTGTCATATCTAGCCTCACATGATGGGGAACTACCAATGATAATGGAGACTAATAAGAATATTATAAGAGACTTGAAAATCACTTCCAGTTTTGATTTGCAACATGAAAGTTCTGACTTGGAAGAAGAGACTCTCGTATCTATATTTGATGACTTTTTGCATAGTTTAAATGACTTGTGGACTTTGATTTTGCTTGCGAGAATCCCAACAGAAAACTCTGATGCTTTCAAAAAGTTGTTCTACAGAGATCCTGAATTCCAATGTGATAATGAATTCAGCAGACAAATTGTTCTCAAGCTTCTGAACGACATACAGTCTTGGAATGCATTTTCGGTAAAATACCCAAACGCCTCTTCTTCAACAACTGTCGAAAAGGCAAAAGAATATCTATTTCTGGTGTCTGAAAATCGGAAAGCCATAGAAAAGGTATGTGCAAGCAAGTTAGCAGAGTTCGAAAGACTGATTCCTCAGTTTTTGTGTTACTTCAACTCTCAGGATCTATCAAACGCGAAAAAATTGCTCCAATTTAGATTCGTGTCATTTGTGACATGTATAGAATACCTTCTATCATTTGGGATAGAATTGCTGTTTACACAAGGTGATGACTTTCATGATGCTTTGAATTACAGCAAGCAAGTTTTGATGCAGTTTTAAGCATACCACGGTTCTGTATAATATATCTTCATTAAACTATTGAATTGCGATAGAATTAACGTTACTCGTTAGCAAGGATGTCACGTTGTTTTCTATGATCTTTTCAGATCTCTCTGACAAATGCTTTTTCGGATCCTGTTTTCCGACATATCTTGTCTTCAATTGATCCTCCAGTAATTCTTTTTCTTCTGTGACCCGTTCGTTGTAAGCCTTCGCAGTTTTCACTAAACTCTCAATGTCCGATAAATTATTATGCTCAGATTTGACATAATCAATCATTTTCAATCCGCTTTGCCATGAACTTTTGTGGAGATTTAAAAGCATGTTTGTTTCGTACAGGGTCTTATGATAGTCAATATTCAAAGAATAATACTGCCTGTTGAGGCCATGGATCAAAGCTTGAATAGATGGCTTGTTTAAATGACCAACATTAGAAGTGGATTGTCTGGGTTCCTGGCCTCTCATTAAGGTGCTAGCATCAATGGTTCTGAATGCATCAATGACGACTTTACCCTTAACAGACTGAATAGGATCAATAACAACTGCAACTGCTCTTTTGTTCAATTGCTCAAAACTCTGTTGCGTATTGACATCTACCGAGGAAAGCCAACATCCAAACCCTGGATGCGAATGATACCAACCAACGACCATCTGATCGCGACCAGTTTGCCTTAACATATCCATCATCTTTGTCTGAAAAACATCATCGACAGCTTCCACTGAGACCCCTGTTCCTGATTGGGGCATCGCAAAAACATCTTTAACGTGAATAGTGAAGTCATCCACAAATTCTCCAAGCATCAAACCCATGACTTCCATGGGGACACCAGCTCTCCCGTGTTTAAGCATTTTTAAAAGAGCCAAAGAAGATATATAAACTGTCTCTGAATCATCTATCGCAGGAGAATCAGACAGTTGCTGTGAACCTCCTCCAATAGAGCCATTTGCACCGCCTAGTAATCTTTGTAATCTCTCCATAGTATGTTGTTGATAAGAAGCACGTCTGGCAAATATGAGCGGTTAAGTGGCAAGGAACCTTGAGTCGCGCACTCCTGCTTCACTTGCAAAGATATAATCGCGAAATCAAAAAGTTATGTACCCCATGGATCAGTAATTGCGCGATTCAAGTTTGAGTATAACAGAGAGGATTATTCTTCAATTTCGTTTGAATTATTAGATCCACTTTTAATCTGGATATGAATGCTGATACAGACTCAGTCTACCCCTCCAAAGAACATGCGAGAAGGGTGTACGAGCACTTCAAGAATACCAAGGACTGTGATGCAATTGGTTTTTTCTTGAGCGGAGAAAACCTCGATTACTATGATTATAGCGATCAAACTAAGCTCTTCCGTCAAAACCGTTATTTCTATTATTTAAGTGGATGTGAGATTCCAGGCTCTCATATCTTGTACCACGCGGACGTTGACAAGTTAACGCTCTATCTCCCAGACGTCGATGAAGAAGACATAATGTGGAGCGGACCACCAATTCTGTGCGAGGATGCATTAAAGAAATACAACGTAGATGCTGTAAAGTATTCTAGACGATTGAGCCAGGATCTTGCTTTTTTGAAAGAGAACAATGTTGTTGTTTTAACGATGAAAATAAACCAATGGAGTGCACCTTTTGCAAAATTTGTGACAGAGTGCGAAGAAACGTTGAAATTTGCTTTGGATGAATCTAGAATGATCAAGGATGCTTTTGAATTATCTCTTATGAGAAAAGCTGCGTCAATCACCGACAAGTGTCACCTTGCAGTAATGTCGGCTACGCCCATCGAAACAAACGAGACACATATTCACGCAGAATTTATGTATCATGCACTCAGACAGGGTTCGAAGTATCAGCTGTATGATCCCATATGTTGTGCTGGTCCCAATTGCTCTACTTTGCACTATGTGAAGAATGACGATGAAATAAGCAAAGAAAAGCGGTCTGTTCTAATTGATGCAGGTGCCGAATGGAATTGTTATGCATCGGACGTAACAAGATGCTTCCCTATCAACGGAGACTGGACAAAAGAACATTTAGAGATCTACAATATTGTCTTGAAAATGCAACAAGTAACCATGTCCATGATCAAGCCTGGGGTTTTGTGGGATGATATCCATTTAGAGGCACACAAGGTATTGATCAGAGAATTTCTTAGGTTAGGAATTTTTCAAAATTCAAGTGAGGAAGAAATTTTTGAGTCGAACATTTCCGCTAGGTTTTTCCCTCATGGACTTGGTCACTTATTAGGAATGGATACACACGATGTGGGAGGAAATCCTAATTACGACGATTCAGATCAAAAATTGAGGTATTTGAGATTAAGAAGAAGATTGCAAAAACACATGGTACTTACAGATGAGCCTGGTGTCTACTTTTCACCTTTTCTTCTTGATGAAATTTTGAATGATCCAGCAAAGATGAAATTTATTAATAAAGATATTCTTGACAAATATTGGTATGTTGGGGGTGTCCGCATTGAAGACGATTTGATCATCACAGATAATGGCTACGAAAATATAACAAAAGTGACATCTGACCCTATGGAAATCTCTCAAATTATCAAGAACACCTTGGAACAAGGAATCGAGAAATTTCACAATTTAGTATAATTATAACAAACTTAAACGATACTGACGGTAGACGCACGTATTTATATATACAGGCCAAATATCATTATTTCTATTTGGCACCCGCCCTTACTTACATTCGCCACGTACCTCTGAGACGAACGTCCTCTAATAGTAAGAAAAAAAATCAACAATAAAAATGGATGAAAACTACGATGTCATTGTTTTGGGCACTGGACTCACTGAGTGTGTGCTTTCCGGGATTTTGTCTGTTGAGGGAAAGAAAGTACTCCATATTGATAGACAAGACTTTTACGGTGGAGAATCAGCATCTTTAAACTTGCTGCAACTCTATCAAAAGTTCAAACCAACATCACAAAAGCCGGATTCGATTACAGGACGTGATCGTGACTGGTGTGTGGACTTAATCCCCAAATTTTTGATGAGCAATGGTGAATTGACCAACATTTTAGTCCACACAGAAGTGACCAAATACATTGAGTTCAAACAAATTGGCGGAAGTTATGTTTACCGCTCTGGAAAGATTTCGAAAGTCCCTTCTAATGAGGTCGAGGCTTTGCGGAGTTCTTTGATGGGCATTTTTGAGAAAAGAAGAATGAAACGTTTCTTAGAATTTGTTGCCGCTTATGATGATGCTGAAACGTCAACCCACCAGGGCTTGAATTTGGACAAGAATACAATGGATGAAGTTTACAACCACTTTGGTTTAGAAAGAGGCACAAAGGATTTTATCGGACATGCTATGGCTTTATGGGCAAATGATGATTATTTGAGCGAGCTTGCGAGGCCTACCATTGAACGGATTGTTCTCTACGTCCAATCTGTCGCTAAATACGGTAAATCCCCTTACATTTATCCATTGTATGGTTTAGGGGAGTTACCCCAAGGTTTTGCTCGTTTATCGGCCATTTATGGAGGAACATACATGTTGGATACCCCAATTGATGAAGTGTTGTATGATGAAAAGAAACAGTTCAAAGGTGTTATCACGAAAGAAGGTACTGCCAAAGCTCCTATAGTTATCGCTGATCCCACTTACTTTCCTGACCGGGTTAAAAAGACTGGGCACAAGGTCATCAGAGCAATTTGCATCCTTGACCATCCTGTCCCAAATACCAACAATTTAGATTCAGTTCAAATCATTATTCCACAAAATCAAGTGGGGCGTCAAAATGACATCTATATTGCAGTTCTTTCTGATGAACATTGTGTTGTTCCTAAAGGATATTACCTTGCAATCGTTTCCACTATCGTTGAGACGTCTTCCCCTCACGTCGAATTAGAGCCTGCTTTCAAATTGCTAGGTGAAAGAATCGATACTCTCATGGGTCTTGCAGAGTTGTACGAACCATCCGAAGATGGATCCGAAAGCAACATTTTCCTTTCTAAAAGTTATGATCCTTCATCTCACTTTGAAACAACGACAGATGACATCAAAGATATTTATTTCAGAGTCACTGGTAAACCATTAATTTTGAAAAAGAGACAAACAGAGGAAGAATTGAATACACTCGTTGAGTAGACATACTCCGCGCTTTACTTTATTAGCCTATATCATTTCAATATTATTTTAAACTTCATCTTAAAACAATGAAGAGGCTGCAAGCTCAACGTTACCTTTTGCTAGCTTGAGTGCTTCAATCAGTTCTTTTCTAGTAAACCCCAATGACATAATTTTTAAAATGGAACTCTCTGGAAACATATTCACTGTATCGTTTTTATCCGAGCTAACATGATTTTTTAAAGCGCTTGGTGGTACTACCACAGAAGATGCGTCGCCTGCCGATACCGAGGTTGGAATCTGTGGAGAAAGTTCATTTTCAATATGCGATGGCAAAACATGCTTCTCGATTTCATAATCTGTCAAGAATTTGATATTTTTGTCGCCAATCACTAGCACATCATTTGCCAAATCAACGCTGCATTTATGTCTTCGAAGCATATCCAATCCAAATAAAATACCAACGTGAATATTCAAAACTGTGAATGAACACGGTATTTCAATATTCAAATCACCTAAGCTCACTGGCACACTGTGAATTCTTCCTTCAGATCGCTGAGATCCAACACCAACCGTCACAGAAGCAAATCTCTTGTCTATTAAGTTCAGAATCCCGAACTTTTGTGCCAATTTGGGATGGATGACGGTGCTTTGAGCCCCGGTATCAACCAAAGCATATGTCTCATGATTGTTGATTTTAATTTTCACGTAAAGTAAATTTACCGTCACAAATGACTCAGGGGAAATATCAAATGCTAATTGTAAATTTTCTTCAATTTGATTTTGACGAATGAGCTCCAATATCTTCGCTTGAGCCTCTGGATGATCCGGGTTGTTTTGTGTCATTTTTATCAAATCATTTGTCTGGTTATTTACGTGTTGGTAGCCAGCTGATTCGGCTTTTGTGGTGTTCAGTTCAACGCTAACGGATGATAAGTCGATGTTGGACCTATCCGCAGAATCAATGATGTTGGAAGTGGCTGGATGCAAATCCAGTGTAGATTTAGTGATTATATTATCAAAATTTTCTTCTAGTAAAATTAACCCATTGTCAGCAATGTCCAATTGAACTAGAGTAGCTTCGCCATCGATGAGTAATCGGTTATCGTATGTCAACTTTTGAGCTAGAACAGGGATTTCTGCCTCTGCTTCAATATACGCTTTAAGTTCAGCCAAAGTGAGCTCTTCAGAAATTTCAATGTGGAAGCACTTTGAAGTTGTTTGGTGTACGATTGTTATTTGCATAACGAGTAAATGAAACACATTATTAATAGTGCTACTGATAAAATAAAAACTATACATTGTATCATTTTGTGTGCAGGTCGCTTTATTTTCACCCTGTCATTACGAGTTTATGAAAAACCTATAGAATATTCTATTTTCAGGTTATTATTCTGCTCTATGATCGTTTAAAATATATAGCCTCATAATTCTGTTCCAAATCACCTTTCATGGAAGAGATTATCACTTTAGTTCAGCGCAAGTGAATATTTAGCATCTTCACGAGGGACATAACATGGCAATTTGAGTGCCGTTCAATAACATTTTACCAATAACCTTTCCCTGTTGACCTTGGCTATCTATTTCAGTGACGTTTTGTAAAACAACATTCACAAAATCATCAAAGCCAATCAATGTTCCCTGAAACTCCTTATTGTTGGATAACAAGACCCTGATCAGAGTACCAATAGCATTATCAATGACTTCTAGGGGTAACATTGCTGTATTCCCCTTTGCATTATTCGTGTCTGGGACATTCTCGCCGTCCGTACATGGCCTCGTGTTATCCTCGGACATATTTTGTTTCTCGTATCAAATGAAAGTTCCTAATGAATTCTAGAGTAGTTTTTCTCCGAAGTTCAATCTGTGCGCGTTCTGTGCATTACTTGCGCAAAAAACATGGACGCTGGAACTTATGTAATGAGATAAATGTTAGACGCTTAGAACTTTAGAATCAATGAAAGTTTTGATCTTAACACAATAAAACCAATAGCTGAGATTACATGATGAATACTATTAAACTTTGCAGATTTGCTAGTTGTGGAAAAGAATAGCGACAGGTACCTTGGTGTAAACAATGAAGATGGAGTTGAGGGAATCCCATCACATAATTGAGCGGTAAATTTGAATATTTCTGGAAACCATTTTTTTACCAAATTCTCGTTATTCACTATTTGTCCCTAAAAATATGTGCCTCGTGAATAACCTCAAGTTACGAAGAAGATGCATTCTTACCCAAAGATGAAATACTAGATGACCCCTTGCATCTCCATCCATCGAAGTCAATCAACGCTTGCATACAGCCCCATTCCGTGATTTTGTTCTGTAGCCACACAAGGTTGACGGGCTTAGTCAAATAATCATTACATCCTGCAGTAAGAGCATTCTTTCGATCGATTGAAGAATTTGAAGATGCTGTTAAGGCCACAATTATCACAGGTGATCTGAATGTTCCGAGGTCTAGTTTCTGGTCTTCTCGTATTTCCAAATTACCTGCAGATTGACTATTACCCAACTCATGCTGTGCAAAAACCCCTATGCGGTTTATTCTCTCTAGAAGTCGTATTTCCTTAGTGGCTTCTATTCCTGACTTCACCGGTAGTTGGATGTCCATAAGAACTAAATGAAAGCCACCTTTTCTCCATTTATCTACAGCCTCCTGGCCATTTTTTGCTATTTGATAATGGATTTTGTGCTTCCGTAGAAATGCACCGAGAATGGCTTGGTTAATTGAGTTGTCTTCTACAACTAGAACAGATATTGAGGGTAGCACTTGCTCAAAAGTTGATGCGAAAGTTTTGTCAATATGCGAGCGTCTAACTTCGCGTGTCTTCAATTCATTTTTTGAAGACACCTTGTTAAACGAATCATCTGAATTACCACGCGACGAAATAGATTTGTTTTGCAGCAATGTTTTATTACTTTGCAGTCCCGTATTATAATCTTGCATGTCAGGACTTTGAGTGGCACTTTCAGATTTTATATTGAAATTCAGTAATTTTTCTTGGACATTTATCTTATCATTAGTTGAATTGCATCTAGATTTATGACTCGATTTACTAGTCGAGCTTTCATCAAATGACAATTTCTTGAGAGGATTTTGCTCTCCTAGTGAGAAATTTTTGGGGAGAAGAAGAACAGCTTGTGAATTGCTTTTGGAGTGTGTCGTAAAAGAAATTGGTGATTGTGACGGGCTAGACTCAGGACGTCTTATTAAATTGTCATAAGAAGTAGCATCTCCCCCATATCTGAGTGTATCTGGAGAGTACTTTTCCAAAACTTTCGAAACTTTCTGAGGATTTTGTGGTTTTGGAGTATGTAAAGTAGATACAATTGAATTTGGCTGCTTTAAACTAGAACGACTGGGGGATGGAGATATTGTTTGCTCAAATTTTCTGAGGCGAGAATCATCACGATTATCAGAGCCGAAGGTGAGTTTTCCTGGGAACAGATGAATTTGCTCTCTTGCTTCAAGTATCAAAAACGCATCGGACATCTTCATTTCGCTATCAAAGTACTCATCCAACGCTTCCCAGACATTTTTATCGGATTCAAGAAGGATCAAAGGTAGCTCATTATTATTATCTTTCATCGATACATATCTGTGCGTCGAATCATCGCTAGAATCAATTTTTAAGCGATTAGCGGGCACCTTATTCTTTAAGTTTTTAGTCTGCGACGTTTGATCTAGTTTCGGAACAATAAAGACTCGAAGATCTGAGGAGTCATGCATCTTAGCCAATGTATTCGGAAATTTCTGTATAACTGCGGTCTTTAGATCATCAATTATATCATGTTTGCTTATCATGATCGATGTCGGATTTCCACCCAGTCTCCTCACCCAGACTCTTCTTTGAGCAGCTTCAGAACTTAAACTATAAGCATATCCATTCCCACTGTATCCTTTCTGATTTTCATGAGCTAGATTCTTGACCATTCCGACGTGGTTCTTGAATTGTGTTTGTTACACTAACAAGGAACGGAAAGGTTATCGTACTCGTTGACAAGGAAATACATTCCATGCAGGATATAATATTTTGCTATATAGAGTATATTCTGGTAGGTCATGGTTCCGATGTCTGTACGTCGTCATCATCATCCCATGCAAATTCTTCCTCTTCTTCGTCAGATATTTCCTCTTCATTGAGACTCTTCACTTCATGATCACTTGTTTTACTCATTTCTGGTGTGACCATACTCACATCGTTTTTGCTCTTGTTTGTGACACCATCAGTTTTTCCCGGTATGCTATCTCCTGTTGTACTCTTTGAAAGTAATTTTTTCCTCGCTTTCTCCCCCTCTTTCAATTTAGTCTCTTGTTTGAAGTATATATACCAAAACTCCTTGTACGTAAGTTGTGTAGGTACAAGATGATTCATTAATTTTTCTAGGGTCGCCAGATATGTCTCCAAAAGACCGCTTATATCCTGAGTTTTTGCATCAACCGAAAACTTCTCAAATTCAATATCTTTGTTGAGATTAAAGTTCAAAAAAAAGTCCGCCGTAGTATGTAATTTGAATAACTCCATATCAAATCGAGTTGATCCATACGCATCTCCCGGAAGTATAGATGAAGTAGAGTCATTCTCGCTGGAATGTTTATGACTTTCAGACGCTTTACTTCCTGAGAAAAAAGTTGTGAGTGAATTAACGAAAAATCCCGCTTTTTGTTCCACAAATTCGAGCTTCGAGTCCAATTCATCAAGGGCCTTATTAGCCAGGTCAGATATAGATGTAAGGTCTATCTTGAGACCCGTAGTCGCTGAGACATCTTGTGACAAAGAACTATCATTGCTTTTCTGAACAGATTTCTCCTGAATATCCAGGACATTACGCGTGGCCCGACTCCACAAGGAAGCAAGTTTGGATTCAACCAGGGTATAAACATCCTCAATTTCATTTTCCAATCTAGTAACAGGCGATAAGTCCTTTTTCAAACCCTCCTTTGGGTTAGAGGAGTTGGTCTGGGACGCCTCTTCAGGCGTGGTGATTGGCTGTGTCAACTCCATCATGACGTGTCAACTACAACATTTCCTGAGAGTCAATCTCAAGGCCTTGTAAATATGATCACGTGATGTGTTGTTTTGTATTAACTATCGTTCGTCATCGTGAAAATAAAATGAAAGCATAAAAAATCACAGTTGTGACAAATTGTACCAGATATTCCTTAAAGTCTCTTTTTTTACTACAGTGTTGGATAAAATGTATCAAATTCTTTTTTTAAATTGATTTATATTTTTTATATATCATTTCGAATAATTTAAGAAATATTCAACGTGTCGCACTTGAAAAATAAAAATCTTTCTCTTTCATCTGACAATGGTATCAAAGGATTTACAATACTGGTTAGTAAAAATTGAAAATGCATCCTTCTACCAACTTATTTCCAGGGGTGCTAGGAGTAAGAAACAATACATATTCCCTACACCTATCAAACATTTCGGAATTTGCCATCAAGAAAACAAACCAACATTTTGGGGAGTAAGTGGTCCTCGTAAATCAGACTTTTTGAGAATTTTGGCATCCAAATACTACGCTGACCCACCTTTGGCCCGATCTTATCCTTACTTGCTGAATGGAAAAAATAAAAAAGGTATCCAATACATAGACTTTCGGGACAGTTCTGGACTCGATAAATGTCACATGGCGGCAAGGTACGAGTCTTATTCATTTAAGGGGAAATTAGAAATGAAAGATGACACTAATTCATTATTAAATTTCGTGTCTGGTGCAAATAATTACAATAAGAACTTTGAGCCCGATTTTGAGGCAGGACTTGCTGAGAAACTTCTCTTCGAGTTTGGTTTGTTTCACTTAAAATCCAAATGGATTAATACTCTTAGTAATGGGCAAATGAGAAGAGCAAGAATCGCAAAAGCGATACATGATAAGCCACCCCTCCTTGTGATCGATGATCCATTTTTAGGCCTTGATCCGAAAGCTACAATGATTGTTTCGGAGACAATCAGAAAATTTGCTGTGATGTTCAATATTAGTATTGTTCTTGGATTGCGCGCATCGGAGAAGATACCTAATTGGATCACGAAGCTTGCTTTCGTTGATGACACAGGCTTATCAGCAGTTGAGGAAAACTTTGTGGGGACGGTTTTCGGAGACAATTTGAAAAAAATTGAAAGCCGATTCAATGAAATCCTGCGGAAGAGCAATCAGGTTGTTGAGATTGCACCCCCCATGCCTGAGACTGCTTTCATTGAATTCTTAAATGCATCGGTCATTTACAAAAATACACCAGTTTTGCTGAATTTCAATTGGAAGATTGAAAAGGGGTCTGTATGGAGAATTTTAGGGGACAATGGATCCGGAAAGACAACCATTCTTTCTTTGATAACAGCCGAGCATCCACAATCCTGGAAATCATTTTTGCGTATAAATGGGATAATTCGCAAGCCCGGAAGTGGTGTGAATTACTTTGATATAAATAACAAAATTGGAATTTCATCCCCTGAACTCCATGCAGTTGTACCTTTGAGACTTGATTTCAGATCTGTCATTTTGAATGGTTTAGTTTTAGATGTGGGAAATTCTAATTTTAAGGTGCTACACAAAGGTTTCGATATTCCTCTGCACGCTCAGTCAATTTTGCAACATTTTGGTCCTGAAATAGAGGAATATGAAAGAGTCCCGTTCAACGAACTTTCTGTCTCCTTACAGAAGCTTGCACTATTCTTGAGAGCGTTGGTGAAGAATCCAAACATACTTATTTTGGATGAGGCATTTTCTGGTATGGAGGAAAACTTGGTGGAAAAATGTCACGCGTTCATTGACCAAAGGCTTAAAGATACCACTATTTTGGCTATAGGTCACCTAGACTGGGAGGTTCCATCCCACGATTACGTTTTGAAGCTTACTGGCGGCCCAGATAATTCATATAAATTCTACTCTACCAGTTAAGGATCTGACAAAGAACAATGCTAAGCCCACTCAGGTTGGTGTCAGTTCATAGAAATAACATTGCGAAGTAGAAAGACTGTGTAGTCGGAACTCGCGAAATGGAGAGACTGTGTAATTGGTGCAAGACTGCATTCGCGCCTATGGTAACACTTTTCCACTGGCGCTTTCCGCAAGTAAACATTGCTAACTCTTTAGGGTAATCTGACAAGTATGTCAACTTTGATACCCGATGCCCCAGTTGACACTCGACCAGAAGAGGTGAAAGCAAATCTTGAATATGGTACTCTCACCTCGGAAGAATACTTGTATGTTTCAAAGCATACGGTGGGCGAACCTTTGCCAACCCCTATCGATGACGAGCCTCCTTACTTGATACATCTAGCCACCTTGTTCAGTTATTTGATTTTGATAATCATAGGACATATTCGTGATTTCTTTGGCAAGATATTTAAGCCGCAAGATTACGAAGATTTAATTGAAAAAGATGGATATGCTCCCTGGTATGACGGATTTGAAAATTTTTATGTTAGGAGGTTAAAGACGAGAATTGATGATTGTTTTGCAAGACCTGTACATGGTGCTCCCGGAAGATACATTAAATGCTTCGAAAGAACACCCAAGGATAAGGAATATATCTATCTGGGGCAATCAGTAGAATGCCTCAATCTATCGTCCTATAATTACTTGGGGTTTGCTCAGTCTCATGGTGTTTGCACGGATAATGTAATACTGCAAGTCAGTAAATTCGGAACATCGTCTTGTTCTCCCCGGAATGCAATTGGAACCACTGACTTGCATGTGAAGTGCGAGAAAGTTATCGCTAATTTTGTTGGTAAAGAAGATACTATAATAGTAAGTCAGGGATATGGAACAAACGCGAGTTTATTCGCCTCTCTTGTTGATTCCCAATCTTTGGTGATAAGCGATTCTTTAAACCACGCATCAACTCGATTTGGAATACGTCTTTCAGGTGCAATTGTGAAAGTGTTCAAGCATAATGATATGAAAGACTTAGAAAAGCTTATCAGGAACCAGATAGCACAGGGACAACCCAAGACACATCGGCCATGGAAAAAAATTATTATTGCTGTTGAGGGGTTGTACTCAATGGAGGGAAACATGGTAAATCTTCCAGCTGTGGTTCAGTTAAAGGAGAAATATAAGTGTTACCTATTTGTCGATGAAGCTCACTCAATTGGTGCTTTAGGCCCACAAGGACGCGGGATTTGTGACTACTTTCTGGTAGATCCCAATGATGTTGATATCTTGATGGGAACATTGACGAAATCGTTTGGAGCAACTGGAGGATATATCGCAGGAGATAAGTGGATTCTTGACAAGCTAAGACTTAGTTATTTGAACAACAGTTTTGGTGAAGGCGTACCTCCTCCAGTTCTAGAGCAAATAATATCATCTCTTGGCGTGATTGATGGCTCGATAAATCCAGGAGAAGGCGAAGAGAGATTGAAAAGAATTGCATTCAATTCGCGGTACTTACGTCTTGGTCTCAAAAAATTGGGCTTTATTGTCTATGGTGCTGACGATTCTCCTGTGATACCACTTTTATTGTATTTACCAGCGAAAATGCCTGCGATTTCCAAAATGTTATACTCCATGAAGATCGCAGTTGTGATTGTTGGGTATCCTGCTACTCCTATTACGACGGCAAGAGTGAGATTGTGTGTAAGCTCAGCTCTAACTAAAGAGGATCTTGATTATGTTCTCAGGAAATTTAGTGATGTCGGAGACACTTTGTACTTGAAGAACAGCAGTGGAATAGCCGGGGGTTCGAAATCTCCCGGGGCTAGACCCAGAATGTCTATTGAGGAGGTTCTAGAAACTAATGTGAGTGATTGTAAGCTTCCAAAACTATTTTAATAAATTGTACATCCTTTCACCATACACATAATTTTTTTTAGAGTTGAACTTAAAACATGACAATGAGTTGCGAACTTACGCATGTTTGGCTGGGTGGCGTGCACAAAGCAATTCGACACCACAGTAAAATTCAATCAGAGACGATTTTACTTGAACAAATACAAAATGTCAGGATCTGAACCACTAGTTCCACCTTTGAGATTCAGCCATATCCAACAGAACTTGTATCGCGGTGGATACCCAAGAAAAATAAACTTTCCGTTTTTAGAGAGTTTAAAGCTAAAGACAATCATATCTCTCACACCTGAGCCGATAAATGAAACAACAGACCCTGTTTTATTTGAATTCTCACGAATATGCAATATAAATTTGATACACATAGAGTGTGCCAAATCCGGTAAAGGAAAGAAAAGAGGAGTACCCTTGGGTTACACGACTGTATTGGAAACTTTGAAATACATCATCCATGATGTGTATGCCCCCGTATACTTTCACTGTCTCAATGGAGGCCAAGTTACTAGTCTCGTGGTTGCATGTCTACGGAAAATTCAATTTTGGTCTTCTATCGCAATTTTTAACGAATTTATAAACTTTACGTTGAATATGACAGTCAATGATCGAAGTTTCGTTGAAGGTTTCCGCGGAGAAATCAAGTATCTACCGGAAGGAAAGGTTGACTGGCTTTGGATGGGCATAAGCAAGAGAGTTATTGGAAGTCACCCAACCATAAAAGTCACTGAAGAAACAATGGGATAAGCGCAAAAATGTTTAACATCTCTTATAAAACAAGCAGTAAGCGTTATCATTGAGCACCCGGGCCTCTGGACATCCATACAGCACTTGCGAATCATCAAAATAACACCAATCATCAGGATTGTTTGACTTCTTTACGTAAGAAGTATAATGTCCATTTGTCAAGTTTCCGAAGTGGTTGACAACTCCAAATAACTTATATCTAAATGGTGGGGTCTGTTGCCTCTCGGGCAAGTTAGACAAACATCTGAGCTCATCTGCTTCAGTCAAAATACTTGTCGACGATGGGTTGATATAGGTACCCGCAGGTGGCCAGTATTTTGTGACGTCTAAATGAGAATTTACCGGATATTCAACGAAGTTTTCAAGTTTCTTAAATCTTCCAGATTCAATTTTAAATCTTTTAAAATGAAAAATGAGAACCTTAGGAAATCGTGTTATAACCAACTTTTTCGTCAGTCTTGAAAATTTCTTGCATCTGGGACAATGCCACTTGTTATCATCATCTAGAAGCTCTGTCTCAACGAATGTGTCCAAACAATCGAAGAGCAGGATTTTGCGAGATTTTTGTCCGATTATTTCAGGTATAGGTAATGAGAGCGTCGAAAATGAATTATACGTACAAGAAGTCAATTGACATTCTAGACATCGTAACTGTGAAACATATTGTCCTTGAAAGATGTCGACAATGATTGAAAAGTTTAATTTGAGATACCTCTCCCACTCAATCGTGGAAGCGAGACGCACAGGTAGATTTTCTCGAACTTTTTCTTGAGCATCAGAAAGTTCCATTATTTCCATGCGCTCTTCAGAGCTATGAACCAGCCGTTGATTCAAGTCTTCATGTAATGAATCTAACATGAAATTAAGAAACTCGATACAGTCCTGCTGTTCTTTAGTCTCAAATTGTTTTGCAGGGGAATGTGATCCGATCACTTTTTTAAATTTCGTTGGTGTAAAATAAGACCCTTTGTTGCGTAACATTTCTCTCAAGAGTTCGGCAAATGTCATTGTGACTATGCCCTGCAGCCCAAGTGAATTATTCATATTAATATGGTTTTTGAATGATTCTATTTTTGTTTCTTGATCTGGCGAAATGCTTGGTAGTAGGAAAGCAGATAAATATGGAGTTGCAACTAAGCATTGGAGAATACAATTCATATAGCACGAGTTCCCGAGGTTGGTTAGCCCAGTGGAGAAGTTAATTTCCCGTGAAAATTTTTCTTGCGTGTTATAGTCTACAATGTGGGCTGAGCTTGTGGATTTTTGTGATTCCAGAGAAAGCTTGCGTACATATACTTTGGCTCCCTTTTCTTTTTGTGCTATCATTTCTCGGTCAATTTTGATACTCTTATTCTTATCGCCTTTTGTGCGATATATTTCAGATCCGCTCAACATATAATCTTGAAAAGTTCTCAAGTATTTTGAATGCTGTTCTTTGGTGGCATTACAAGGCTGATTAAAATCTCGACCAACTGGGTCAGAAATTTCTCGGGTCAACGCTGCTTCACCAAATACCTCGCACCATCGTTTCAATCCCCCATTAAGAAAAAGAGGATAATGTTTCAACCTAGAACTCAAAAATTGATTGCGATACACGAGCAATTCGATTAAACGCTTGAATGGATTATCTGGTATATGGATGCTGGGACTATCTGATAAAAGGGGATTTAATGATTCAAATTTGTTATCAGAAGATAAACCAAATTTAAGATTGTAAAGTACCACAAATTCAAAGACATGTCTTTTCCGGAACATCTGAATATCATCTTCGTTAAGGGTAGTTTCAAGTAGCTTTTCTAGATCGGAATCCGTTGGCGATGGATTCCGGTCAAACAAGCTCGCAATTTTTTTCGGTTCGATGTTCAAGACATTCAGAAAATTGATCCGACTAAAGCAATATTCCTTCCTGCTTCTGAAATCAATAATAAGCACCAGGCTTGGTGAAGATCTTAATTGGTTGTTCAAGTCTGATACAGAAACATAGTCACGAAATTTGAGTACTTCAGTAGAGATAGAACTCCTTGAATTCTCAGCTCTTAGCTTCGCAAAACGGCTCTCCAAGTTTTGATTCCCGGCATACCTTTTTTCTAGAAAGATCTGAACATTTTGAAAACTCGAACGAAGGCCCACAAGAGTGGAAGATATTTCATCTATAAAGGAGATATATTTGTCTCCTTGACTTTTCTTCAACAACCCTACCAATTGCGAAGATGCACTGAAGCAAACAAACGCTAGCTCATAGTCACAAGACCCTAGACGCTTTAGCTTATAAATCTGGTAGTTATATATCTCCAAGAGGGTCAATGTCTTGTTAATAAGATTGACCGCAGAGAAGCGGGCACCAAAAATTCCATTTGCAAGTTTGGACGCATGAATTTTCAAGGAATCCACATTACAAGTTCCCTCTGTAGGGAGAGAAGACGCAGGCATGTTCAAGGTTAATCAATCGCCACTTGTTCGATGGTTTTGTACACAGAGATACATCCGTGCACCTTATAACGAATTTCGCGGGGAACTCATGGAGAAAAGAGAACTACTATGGTTACGTAATTACAAATCACGACTTGCAGGAGACAGTTCTTGTTGGTTTGCTTTGTGCATGTGAGCATCAAATTTAATGAGCATTAACTCGGAGCAGACTTTAATCGTAAGAAGCACACTAATAATTTCCAATGTGTGGAAAATACCCCCAAACATCCATGTAGTATCCACATTATCTATACCTTCAAAAACGGTACTCGAGCACCTCATATGACACTCTACGCCCTACATTGTTATACACGCCACTCAACCCTTTAGTTCTTGTCATGCTCTAATTACAAATACTACCCACATCTCCGTGCTAGATCCACCAAACCTGCATAAACTTTCCTTCATGAAAAATACAAATTCTTGCCACTGTCTTCTGCTCTGATAAATCATTGCAGTTCTTCAGAAGCAACCACAGCCACGCCTCACACCATCCACAAAGTGAAACAGCTTCGAAGCTACAAACATATTTCGAAACACCGTGATAAACAACCGCCATACCCACATCCTACAAAATACATTAGCATATTCTGGCTACGAAATGCCTGTAAATATTCAAATAGAAATTCACTGACACAGTCTCCCACAATATTCGGATTTATTCTCAGACAAAAAACACTATTACTTAAAAAACTTTAAAAGCTCCATATACAAATATAACACAATATCAAATCTCGAATATAGCGCGACCTAAATTACATATACCAAATATGTTACTCGCGAAATTGAGTGTGCCGGAAAATACGGACTGTGAAGAAAAGAAACAGAAGCACGTTGTATAAGTACATAACAAACGAAGGCAAATATGGATGGCTGACACACATAAACATTCACAATTCACTTTATCCAAATAATCAAAAGCACGTAATCCCCTCCTATGATTCCTGAATTCACATGAACTATATTTCGTTGAAACTATCTATCGTAGGGCTCCTTTACAGAGATCTTGGCTTTCAAATACATTTTCTCGGCCAAAAAAGTAGTAGAATTCCGATGTTATATCAACAGAAACATAATTACAAAACATGCAGCATAGAATCACACGCCCTACAAATCCAACGCAAGTGAACCCGATACATTCCCTTGAAGCATCAGATCTGGTTATGACGGATTGAACCCTACGTTTCCTTTACACGGCAAAATATAAAGTTGCAACATTCACATCAATCAATGCTTAAGTCGCTCTATTATCAATTTTTTTTTCTCCCGCTGGTTTTGAAACCAGCATTGCTAATATTACAAATTGAAATCTAGTTCTAAAAACTTTCCGTCGACACCATTCTATCTTAATTGCAGTTAGATCGTCCATACCGCCTGTAATCATATCTCACGATTGCAAAAAGCACCAAGCAAAAATAACACTGCTCATCGTATATTTAATTATTTGTATCAATCTACTCAATATCATTGAACATAAAAAAATAAAACATATCCATGAGTTTCTAAAAGCCTCGTTAAGTTGGGAGGGAACTTGTCCCTCGAGCGAAGTCTATATTCCTCAATTAGACCTTCTCCCTACTTCATAATCTCTGTGCATGGCTCATAGAATGAACACCAGCATGGCTAGTACGTAGTAGGTGTAGAGCAAATTTCTACGCCTAGGGAACGTGTTATCCTCCTTGTTTGACCCCTCCTCATTCTTTCATGATTCAAAGAAACACTCATATGTAGCATGATGTTAAAAACCATTGCAGGGGAGTATGAATGGTTCTCATGTAAAACCAAGTTTAGAAATGGGTCAAACTGTATTGGATATAGTTAAAAAAGTATACAATTTTAAATGGAGATAGAATGGATCGACCGAATCTGAAGATGAGACTCCTAGTTATTAGAACGGATTGTACTTACACCATGCATTCTTGATGTTATGTGGTTTGGATATAGATTACATTTTGCAGCTAAATATTTCAATCTTATTCTCAATTTAATATTGAGGTATCGTAAAATGTTATGTAATTCCTTGGGGTCAAAGAATTTAAATTAGATGAATCGAATGAGTAGGAACCCCCTTCAAAGATTCAAACAATCAATGTGCTGTGATACTCCCAACGTGATTCCAGAAATTATGACCCACATGAATGCATCACGCTCGGGTACCATAATCATTTTTAAACGTAGGGCAATGCTGTATTATGTAAGTAGTGATATGCTTTTTTTATGAGTCCGGGAATAAAAATCAGAATGTAATGGGCTATAAAACTATTGGAAGTATCATTTAATGCCTGTGTACTTTTTAGATTATTGGTTTCTTTTCATTCTTCATTAATGAGTTTATCTAGCGAAAAAACGGAATGATTATACAGATTTTTTTTGAAATAGTTGCGTTTTGTGATGTCTAATTATTCGGTGTTGAGTAGTGTACATTTTCCCATGTTGCAAATGCGGATACAATATGGTGTGAGCAAGTACATATTGCTCCTTCGCTATTGGTTTGATAATTATATTTTTGTAACATTCGGTAAACATGTTATTGTTGGTGGTTTAAAATTAAATTTGTATCTCTGTAGATCATCACATTTATATTGATGTTATCGGATCGCGGCAAGTGATTTATCATGGACGAACGTTCCAGCTGCAATCTAAGGTGGTTGTGTGAAAATGTTCAGAAACTTTTGGCTTAGTATCTTTTGAAATGATAATAGTGAATAGGGAGCTTTATGAGTTGATGCTACTTTCAGGAATACTTCCTTCTATCTTATGTTTAGAAATCTATCGAAGTGTAGGTAATTTATCTAACCAATGTCTAGTCTCAAACTAATTTGGGTGAATTGTGTTTAGAGAATGAAGCTTTGGAATTGAAAGGACGCGTTGGTTTATATTGAGAATATTATGTTGTTCGTGTTTGTTAGAGAAACTCCAGAATAGCACAACGCAAAGTATGTCGTTGTGGGTTGTATTTGACGGTATTTTCTATGAGTTTGATTATTGTAAGAGTGATTCAGCAAGCATCTTTGTTTTTTGGTAATGCTAGTGATCTTTTATGAATCATTCTATTCACGAAACATTTTTTCAATTCATGGGATGTTTTACCTCCCTGGCCCCATTCAATGTTTC
>JAKTYP010000008.1:0-151576 GCA_030561945.1 Metschnikowia krissii | reverse complement strand
TTGGCGATCTGCCTCGATAAGATTCTCGAGGAAAACGGCGACCGGTTGTAGGCTGATATTAGGAGAACGCCGACGAGAGCGAGTAGTCGACGGCTATTGCTTTTGTGAGTGCTACCGCCAGCCTGTGACATGAATTCAAACACAACATGAAGAATAAATTGGAAGAAAAAGAAAGAAAACAGAACACAGAACACAGAACACAGAACACAGAATACAGAATACATAAAACCGGAAAAAAAAATCCTTAAGCGCTGGTCTGATATCCTTGGGATGTGCGTTTTGTCAGGCAGTATCTACATCACATATGGCGGGTTGAGCGGTATAAATAAAGAAGTATAAAAGAATGGTGAATGTTTAAGTGGCTGTCTGGACCGTACATGTGCTGCATTATTAGCTGCCAGGTGCTTTCATTTCTATGGCACCCCAGGCTGGTACTCCAATGCACCATAACTCCTAATATATAGGCTTCTGAAACAGTCCAATTCCTCGGTAATGAATATGGTTATATAGTATGCTGAGCGGGCGACCAGCCAGACACCGATAACCGAGGACAGCGACCTCCATCGTATGTGGTGCCGGGCCCTCGGAAATCGCGGTGGGTCTGTCGCGCACCGCGGTTTCTCCAAACCAGGCCCTACTTCTCAATCCATCTTCTTCATCTAGTGTCCACATCCCCTCGCCTCAAAAATGTCGCTCGAGTCTGGCGATGCGGTCATAGTCCTCTCTGAAGACGACAGCCCCCCGCCTGTGCTGCGTAGCGCGCGCCTTGTTTTTCCTGAAATTTCTGGTGCCAACGCTCTTTTGAATTCCCCGCAATCCACAATTATATACGACGACTCTAATATACCAAGCATGCCGGTAAAATGGTCAGCGAATGTCCACGGACAGGTTCCGGATACTTCAGATGAGCCTCTGGAAAAGAAACGCCGCACTGCTGGTGCAGACGCAGGTGAAGAGGCGGTTATTTATCTGGAGCAAAACTCTCTTTTTGTCGACGCCTTGGATGACAGCGATTTTGTTGCCGGCGCTAGTAACACGCCTCATGCAGACCTGGCCGACAGCCATATGGACCACACACTTTCGAGCGGGCCCGCAGGCAAAAAAACGCGTGTTCTGACGCGGTTTCAGGCGCAGACCGAGCTGCGACATAGCCGACGCCTTCGTGCAACCGCAGAGACTACCCCATACGCCACAAATGAAATCGTGGTGATTAGCGACGACGAAACGGAGGCACTGCTTGCCCCAGAGCGAGAGGAATGGCACAGCAGGGTGTCTCTGGGGCCGGATGAACACGCTCTGCCTTCTTCCTATAAGCAACCTGAAGTGCCCAATAATTCAGATGATCCCACAGAGTCCATAAACGGCCGTGAAGATCACCCCGGGGCCAAGCAAGACCGTGAAAAGTTAATGCTGCCGCCGGTGGCGGCAGCAGAGGAAGAGTCGTCGGATGATGAAATTGCTATTCTCTCGAGAGAAGAGGCCGAGCGCGTAGGCACGTTCAAAAAGAGCAGGTTTGAAGTCCCGAATGTTGGGCCAATTCCGGTAGACCCGGAAGCTTCTGCAGTGTCGCTTTTCAACCAGCCCGTGCCTGTGTTCCACGCAGGGGCGGTGTCCTCCGAGGATAACGTGCTCACCACGCACGAGGATCGCGTGACGCGGCAATACTTCATGAGATTTGACGTGCCTAAGATCCAGAAATACATCCATGACCTCGACAAGCAAGTTGGGCGACTCCAGGCCGAAATCAAAACGCACTTCGACGAGGTGCGCGATACGCGCGATAAGATCCTGATGCTCACGTATGAGCAGACGACGCTCCGGGAAACATACCTTCGGCATGTGACCGAGATGCTTCGGGTTGCGGACTTGCTGCTCCAGAGGCTGAGGAAGGTGCGCCGCTATCGCCTGATTGCAGAGTCAGTCAAGAACGAGAAACTCGCGCCACGCCACGACACCGTGCTTTGGGACAACCCAGCAGCGGTGATCGACGTGGAAAACGAGTCCATCTACGCAAGCAACGTCAACCCGTACATGCAGCGACCATTTAATGGCGACCAGATGCACCTCGAGGATCTTTTCAAAGATCTCTATCGCGAGGAGAAGATCGAGGGAATGGCACCCACACCCCCAGCTCTTGCTATCCAGCTCTTGGACCACCAGCGCAGGGGGCTCTTCTGGATTTTGGAAAAGGAAAAGGCCTCTCAGGGGTGCATTCTAGCCGACGATATGGGGCTTGGGAAAACCGTACAGACGCTTGCCGCAATCGCTGCAAATCCCCCGCTGGACCCGGACTGCCAAACCACCTTGATCGTGGGACCTGTGTCCTTGCTTCGCCAGTGGGACGCCGAAATAAGGGCCAAAATCAAGCCGGCCCACGCGTTGCGTATCGCTTCTTTTCATGGCCAGGAGCGCCGCAAGCTCGGTACCTTCTCTCAGTTAGCAGAGTTTGACGTGGTGCTTGTCTCTTACACTACGCTAGCGTCTGAGTTCAAGCAGCATTTCCAGCAGGAAATGGACGAGACCATGGCCTCGCGCAATCTGAACTTTCTTCCTTTGCGCGGTTCTGGAGGACAAACGTACATGTCGCCGTTCTACTCACGAGATGCCATGTTCTATCGTATCGTTTTGGACGAAGCCCAGTACATCAGAAACAAAACATCGCAGGCATCGAAGGCCGCGGCCTGCTTACGTGGAGTCCATCGCATGTGCTTAACTGGTACCCCAATGCAAAACACTATCGAGGATCTCTACCCACTCTTGCGTTTCCTCCAATGCAGGCCTTACGACGAGGAGACCAAGTTTAAAAAAGATATATCCGTCCCGCTCAAGTCCACGAGCGAGAACTTCGATGACTATGATAGAAACGCTTCAATGAAAAAACTCCGGGCAGTGTTGCTGGCAATCATGCTTAGACGGACAAAGGACTCGAAAGTCGAGGGCAAGCCCTTGGTACTGCTCCCCAAGAAAACAGTGACGCCTGTTTTTGTCAAAATGGAAGACGAAGAGCTTGAGTTCTACAAGACTCTTGAAAAAAGAATTCAGAAAAAGGCTAGAAAGCTCATGTTGGCATCTCAGGGACAGGGGCACAGCTCGTTCCTCACTTTGCTTCTTCGTTTGCGCCAAGCATGTGTACATCAGCTTTTGGTGGAAGTAGGCGAGCTTAATTCACAGGAGAACTCGCTGTCTTTCCATGGAACAAACTGGGAGCAAATGTACAGAAGAACCCTTTCCATTAGCGAGAGTATCCATGGCGTTATACGTAATCTCATCGGAAAAGAAAAAGACCTCTCTTTGAGTAACGACTCCAAACTTGACCTGACAGAGTTACAACACACATGCCCCATGTGCTTCGATGTTGTTGGGGGCGAGTCTATTGTAATTCTTGCAAATTGTGGGCACATGATATGCGATGTGTGCGCTAGTAATTTATTTATTCTGAAGGGCATGACACAAGAAGAGCTGGTCTGTGTCTCTTGCGATGCTCACGCGACCATCACTGACCTTGTGGATTACGGAATGTATGAAAAGGTTTTCAATTTGAATTACGACTTCCCGAGACTACAGCGCACTTACGGCATGTCGAACACGAAGAAGAGCAGCAATTCTGAAAAGGTGAGATTCTTGATTCAAAAGAATGAAGGCTTCACTCTTTCTGCCAAAATGGAGAAGACGTTGGAAATCATCAAGGAGATAACAGAAGATTCCTCGGATGAGAAAATCATTGTGTTTTCCCATTTCACTGTCACCTTTGATCTTATGGGACATGCGCTACAACAGGACAACATCAAGTACTTGCGATACGATGGAACCATGAATATCGATGATAAAAACAACACCATAAATGAGTTCTATAAGGGCGCGCCCCGCGTCATGCTCATTTCCTTAAAAGCAGGAAATGTTGGATTAACTTTGACTTGTGCATCTCATGTGGTAATCATGGACCCGTTCTGGAACCCTTATGTCGAGGACCAGGCTATGGATCGAGCACATAGATTTGGTCAACTGCGGCCTGTAAATGTTTACCGTTTGTTGATTCGGAATAGCGTTGAGGACAGGATCATGGATCTTCAAGATCGAAAGAAAGAGTTGATTGGCTCCGCTCTTGACGAGAACGCATTAAAATCAAGCAGTCATCTCGGTAGAAGAGAATTAGGCTACTTGTTCGGCTTGAATAGTCTTCAATGAACAAACAGCAGTTTAAATATACTTAGGAGCGAAATTTTTTCACCTTTGTTAAGTTTCTTGACCAATCTTGTTGTGACACAAGCGTGGGCTTAACCAAGCAAAGTTCCCACGTAAGCATGCTCTCAAAATTCAACCCGTACTTATCCAAAGACTTGCAGAGATATATGAGCTGGAGAACAACGCCATCTTTATGGCCCCGAATCTCCGACTCGTCATCGTTGGTTGCCGAGCCTATACTTGCGAAGTGTTCGCGTAGTTCAGAAACGAGGATCTTCACCAAACTTTTGACGAATGCGTGCATAAGGAAACGATCTTCACTCTTGCTCTGGAAGGGGCCTGCCAAATTAAAAATGGTCTGGTATATCGAGAGAGAATTCGACAAATGCTCCCTGTAAGTTTCTATGCATCGTTTCAAGTAAGTCACTGTTTTCAACTTGAGCAATGGCTTCAACGAAGCAAGCTCAGTGGTGATGAATTTAAAACGGGAATTCAAAAAGATCACTTTGAGCGAACGAGAACGCATCGCATTATCTTGGGACCTGGCACGGGGTATGTTCGATGCAGAATCAGCGATGTCAAGCAAGTCTGGCCGATTTAATATCTGGAAGATCTTCAAGATGTTGGACTGCTTCAAGTTTGTGTTGAGAAGCTTCACCAAGCCCTTGACCATGGTTTGAAGCTCTGCCTTGATTCGATCTTCGATCTTGCGGAATGTCAGCAAATGTGGGAACTTGATTATAAGCATCTTCACCATCATCGAGATCTCCAATGCTTCCTGGTAATTCCCGTGCAGTATGCACAACTTGCACAACGTCGGAAGTTCCAACACGTCTAAGACGCTGTCAAAGTCAAAAAGCACGGAGTTGCTTGCAGCAGCGAGTTTTTCTGCAGCCTGGGCCTTGACCAGCGTTTCCCACGTCACATGCATGTCGCTGATATTCAAGAGAATGGCCTTGATTTCAGCATCTAGGCGTGTGTTGATTTTTCCCGACGCTTCTTTGAGATCCTGGCTCACAGTTATGATCAAGTCACGGTGATTGTTGGCCATTTTGGCCAACTGTATGTCAAGTTGCCGAGCTCGCAGATCTAACTCAGCGATCTCCTCTGTGAGCGTTGTTTTTCCGGGTACCGCTGGACTTGTGCTGGCGAACAGATCTGTGGAAAGAAGCTGCTTGTTGACCAAGAGATCATTGAGGTATTTTATCGCCTCTTTCTTAAGGTCAGGATCTGATTCTAGCCTAGAGAGAACAGCAGGGTCAAGGCCCTCCTTGAGGGAGTCAATAAGCAACTCCGACATGGTAATAGAGCAGTAAAAGCGAACAGTTCCTCTAAAAGAGCTATAACACGATGAGGATAGGGTCTAAACCTAGAAGAATTCTGGTGGTTTGGTGTGTTTGTTTCAGGAATATGAACGGGTATTCTAGAGAGAAGACTTGGTTGACATAGACTTTGGCTAGCCTGCCGGAGCTGTTCAGGTCAGTCCAGCCCGGTCCTCGGTTTGTGTACTTTATATGCACACACCATGTACTATTTCCGGGGGGGTGAAGCGTTCTTTAATGACAATGGTTTCCATCTTAATTTTTACATCTTGTACTTACGTATACATGAATGGTTCAAATATCTTCATATCCAGCTTTGTGGTCTCTGGGCTCTTGCACTGATAGATCTGGCGCTTACTGGGTGGGTGATAATGTCTAGGCTTCTGGAGATACGGGTGAGGTCTGCAGAATATTTCCTGGTACACTTGTGGCCGGTGTGAGTGAAGAGTATGAGCGAGAAACAGAGGAAAAATGAAAAAAAAATGAAAATTTTGGGGACTCAAAAATGGAAATCGAAAAGAAGTCAGTGAATAGTCACTACGGGCGCTTGAAACAGAAACCACCAGCTGCAAGGCACGTAACTGGCAACACTGCACGGTGCGATGGTCGTGTGCGGCCCACTCTCTAATCAAGACACTATCAACGGCGCACCTGGAATGGTCCACCCTCACCTACCCATTTTGTAAGACCACAAGCGATCTCAGTTTCATATTTCAACCACCTAAAATGGAGGGTCTTTTTTTTAACGTTGACTACGGGTACGTTGAGGGCGTGGTGCGCGGGTATCGCAACGGGCTTTTGACCCTGAACCAATACGTGAACTTGACCCAGTGTGACACCTTGCAGGATTTGAAGTTGCAGCTCTCGGCTACTGACTACGGCAACTTCTTGGCATCGCAGGCAGGCCCCTTGCTGACGTCGATCATTCAAGACCGGCTCTCAAAAAGATTGTACCTGGAGTTTCAGTACTTGCGTGGCCAGAGCACTGGGAAGTTGGCACGGTTTATGGACTTTATTTCTTACGGCTACATGATTGATAATGTGTCGTTGATGATCACCGGGGCTTTGCACGACCGCGACTTGGCAGACATTTTACCCAAGTGTCACCCGTTAGGATGGTTCGACACCCTTCCCACGTTGTCCACGGCCACGGATATCGACTCTTTGTACGACGTGGTTTTGGTGGACACGCCGTTGGCACCGTTCTTCAAGGACTGCTTGACGCTCCACGACTTGGACGACTTGAATATTGAGATTATCCGCAACAAGTTGTACCGCAACTACTTGGAGGCATTCATTGAGTTCGTGCAGCGGGAATTTGATGGGCCGGACCTCGAGATCATGACGCGCTTGTTAAACTTCGAGGCCGACAAGCGTGTGATCAACATTTCTTTGAACTCGTTGCACAATGCCGAGTTGAGCCCGGAAGACAAAATTGGGCTTTTCCCGCAGTTTGGCCAGTTGTATCCCGTGCACCACCACGAGTTGGCCCACGCCGAAGAGGTTGAGCTGGTGAAGGCTGTGGTCGAGTCCATTGGTGAGCTTAAGGACATTTTCAGCGACTCCCAGGGCACGGGAGGACAGAAAAACATCGAGGACTGGTTCTACTTGTTGGAGATGAAGTACAACAAAAACGCGTTCACGCAGCAGTTTACATTGTCAAGCGTGTGGGCTTGGTTGCGCTCGAAAGAGCAAGAGGTGAGGAACATCACATGGATTGCCGAGTGCATAGCCCAGAACCAGAAGAACAGGATCGACAACTACATCGCAGTGTACTGACCGAGTCTATCTCCCCCAATAAACGACAGATATACTACACATAAATAAATTCAAGATTAATAGTCTTAATCGTGTAGAATAAATTTAGTAATGAATGGTCTGCCTCTTCAAAACACCTACTTGGGGGGGCTGTCTCACACGGGATATTGTTATGACTGGCTCGACGCGTGTTGACTACAGCTCATAGTCTCCTAGTGCCCTCTTATCCTAAATGACACAGTAGGTTTTTAGTCTACGCCGTTTCTAAATACAACGCTGGATGGACCGTAACATTTTCCCTTGGGTCCCCATGACGCGAGCTTAGTTTAGGAGAAGGTCTGTGCAAAGAGACGACAGTGTGCACATAATCGCAAAGAAATAACACGATTAATGAAGTATGGTAGTAGTCACTCACACAAGCTCAAAGCAAAGGCATGATTTGCCACTAACAGGTGGATTGAATGCACGTTTTTCTAGCTCTGTCTCATGCACACGAAGCTGGGTGGCCCATAACACTATACAGCGTCCAGAACGCTTAGATCCAACCATCAGAAGCACGCCCATGCATTAATAGACAAACCATCGATTTAATCTAAGACCAAAAGAAGTTTGCATTGCGTAGATGAGAAGGTGAGCGAAGGGGCAAAGGGCTTTCTTTACAAAGGGCTATACTTAGGAATCGAAACAGCAACGCGTAGGTGCAAACGTTTTTTCCGGGCACCGGTCCTACATCCAAGCTCCACATATATCAATAACCATAAGCCTGGAGAAACCTTCTGCGGGCGCTTCTCTTTTAAGTAGTGGGGCCCCGCAGACCTAATTTCCAAGAGGAATCCAACCACGACTATATGGTGGCGCAAGCACAAGACGTTGAGGTGCCATTTTTCTGCAAGGTTCTGGCGTGCATGAATTCTTGCTTGCTATTCTTGATCTTTCGGGTGCTCGGACTGGTATATGAGTGCTGTACCCGACCCTAAAGAACCGCTTGCCGAGGCCTTAAAATGTTTATTCTGGTTTAGCTCCATCGCCCAATAAAAAAGCGGTGCCGCTCGACATCTCTTCTCCTCTTCTAACCGAAGTTTTTTTATTCCTTTTCAAAACATCAATTCAGATATCCCGGTTTCGTTACTAAGTTCTTCCGTTGGACATCCAGCGGTCCTCCAAGACCAATCTTCTACTGATATAGTGCTTATCGCGATAAAGCACCATGCAATTAGCCCAGCCCTATGAATAGTGCATATCGGCATATACATATATATATATATACGGACCTCAACTAATATCCCCATGTAAATAGCCCCACAAGCGCATGGCACCCAGGCAAAGCACGTCCACAGGCCCGTTCAGTTATGAGCCCCATCTCTCGGTCAACTCTGAATCCCCCGGTTATGAGCCCTTCAGAAGCGCGCGCCATCATCACTATCACCATCACTGTTTCTATAACCATCACCACTCCGCTCCTTCAACATCCGGCCATGAGCCTGCAGTCGCCACTTTTCATGCCCACGTCACCGGCCGAAAGCAACGGCGTGACCCGGGCAGAGCTGCCGCCCTTACCGGCGCAATCACAATTCCTGTTTGCCGCCACCACAACCCACGTCTCGCACCTCGCAGACGTGTTGGCACTGATGGCAGCCATTCATCCGTACGCGTGGATGGTGCTCTCAAAACACGGGCTCGCGTTTTCCTCTGAGCACAACCACATCTTGAATGCACACGCATCCGTAGACGCATCGCTCTTCCTGACATTCGAGTACCTCTGGACAATCAACGACGGGTCCCAGCGTGACGGCGGGGCACCACCAAACGTGCATTTGGGCATCGACATACACATGCTCCACGACGCGTTTGTGGCTGCTGCCGCCGCGGTAGGCCCGCGGCCCAAGCCCTTGCTGGCCGCAGCTCCCACAGCCGCCGTAGAGCCCGTCTTATGTTCCATGAAGTACTGCGGCGATGGCTACCCGCTCGTGGTGGAATTCGAGGACCGGCTCATGAGCGAGCAGATCGAGTTTGCCACATTCCACTTAGACATGGATCCTCCTGAAGACGCCGCGGACGCACCGCTGCAGTCCGCTCTATCCATCGACCACTCGGCGTTGCGCTTCGAGGTGATGCTCCAGAGCGACATCCTCTCACACATGCTCCAGGACCTCCAGAACCTCGGCACAGAAGAGCTCTTCGTGCACGTACACAAAGGCTCTGCGGAAACGGCTGCGGCCGCCAGCCCACTCGGCCTGGTCGACCTCATCTCCCGGGGTGCCATTGGCTTCCTGAAACTCATCTACCCAAAGGCCCGCGCGCTACTCCAGAAGCTCGAGATATACGCCCACGCACCGGATTCATCGCCAACGTCCGTGCTCTTGACACTCGCATTTGCGCCGTTCAGCAGAGTCCTCCGTGCCGTGAGGCTCTCGTCCAAATGCAAGATCGTCGCCGACACCCGCGGCGTGTTCTCAGTCCAACTTCTCTGCAAAAACGCCGCGGCAAGGAGCTACCCGGGCACCTTGGTGGTTTTCAACATGCTTGAGCGCTCGAACCCCGGCGGCGCCCCGCCGCTGGCAGTGAACATCGATATCCCCGGCTTATTTGATGATAACGTATACCTGGAAGTGCGCGAGTACAGCCATGCGCCTGCGGAAACCGAGATTGCCCCGGAGCCGGTGCCCTTCTCGTACAATGATTTTAGGCGGGAGCCCTCTACGAAGGGTGCCGCGCCAAACATTACCGAGCCAGAAGTTCCGCTTTTCTTGTGATGCGCAGAGACTCGTTGCTGATATCGGCGATGACGGGGGCTCACTGCGACAAACTGCTACGGGTATACTTGGTTTTGCAACAAACACACTCAGCTGTGCACGACCCTAATACTGAGAGGGAGATAAAGGAGGACCTGCTCTGTGCGTGAAGAACAGTAAATCAGTGCTGCATGGGAACCATGCTCACCACGTATCACCAACTATGGCATAGCCCGGGACTTCTTCACAAAATTCCACGGCAGAAAGGCTTTGTCCAAACCACAGATCCTGTGGGTGCCAGAGCCCCTGCTTTTCCTGGTCATTTTTTGTACGAGCAAGTCCGTTAACGCCAGTTCCTCCGAACTCCTAACAAGAAAAAAAAAACAGAGAGGAGTTACAGGCTACGTCTATGTGGGACAAGAACCAGGACCCAGAAATTCGATCACAATTGTTATTTCCAACGCTGTATTATTGTTGTTGTTGTTGTGAACATCGTACCCACCATTCTAAAGGTAGGTGACCTTAAAGGCCATCAGCATTGTATCCTTCAATCTTTGCCTGAAATTGAACTTTCGGGGGCGCAAGAACAGAACAACAGAAACAACAAGAAGCACCGCCACAAGCACCACCGGCGAATTCTCTCTCAAGATGTTTTTCAAGGAGTACAACAAATACTGAAGGCGCTCTAGCACTCGCTGGAGCGTGGGATCAGAGCTAGGGACCGCAATGTCTTTCGTCACTCCAGCCAGCTCGTGCGCTTGCTGGTTTGCCTGGATCCGCTGCATGTCGCGGTACTTTAAGCTCTTCTCTCGTGCCTTCTGTCGTGCCTTTTTCTTCTCTTCAGCTAGACGCCTTGCCTCCCGGGCCTCGCGTTCTTTCTTCTGCTGTTCTGCCACTTGCATCTTTGCCTTTTTCTCCTGCTGCACCTCCTTTAATTTGGCCAACGTCAGAGCTCCTCCGAATGTTTTGTTTGTTTCTACAATGGCATACGCAGTATTAAAGTCATCGGCATCGGGCAACACGTTAAGCACATACATGTCAAACCACCGCTTCAACGAACGATCGTTTTGACGTCCATCGAATTCAAGGGCATGATATGTGGTCCTGAACTTCTGAAGCATTATGTCGTGGTTGTCTGCCTGAAGCACATCTCGGCATGTGTAGTATACCAAGAAGATATGAAAAAGAAGGTTCAGCGGGGCGTCTGCCACGGCGCCGTATATGCTAGTCAACTGGTCTATTACAACGTTTTTTCGGAGACTGTCCAACAACTCGTGCCGGTCCTGTTCGCTTAGAGAAATAACGTCAGCCAGGTCCTGTGGGCTCAACAAGAGACCTGCTTCCGTCAAGTACAAAGTGGTGATTTTCAGATATAGCTCCTCGCTGATCAACCCGCATTCAAGACTGTGGAAGGCTGCTGGCTGCAATTTGTGCACCATGCCAAACGACCTGGCAAGATCTTTGTTCATGAACATCTTGAGGGCCAACTGGTAGTCATCAAGCATGACGTTCTCGGGAGCCAAGCCCTCCAAAATATATGAGTGGTCCATACCGCAGAATTCTCTCTAGTATATTAGTACCAAGTAAGCGAAGATATTAGTCCACCTCGTTGTGTGATGCCCCTGATATGTTAAATGATTTGATGAAGTCTTGAGGTGTGCGTTCACGCAGCTTCATATCACGGTGCGAAAGGTGGAGTACCGAGGGTTCGTTGCGGTCTTCCGGGGGCAGCCATTGGCCTGCGCGCCAGACATAGAGTATACTACTTGAAAGATAATCGATTCACCTATTTGTAAAAAAAACGCATTTTCTTCGATTCCCACAAAAGTTCTTCGACAAAAATCAAAGAGCGTTCTTCGTTTGACCTGATAGTAATGTCTATTTTTTTATTCTGTGGATAGCGCACATAAACTGATGTTGCTTTAATGCGAACAGTTCTTAAAAGATTATTATATTTGATGGAAAGATAGCTAGAAATTCATGTTTTTGTGTTGATATCGAGTATCAATCTTCATTAGTCTAACATCTTAATGGCCCAGAATGACTGTGGTGGCAAAGGGTGATGATCAGTACCGTGTAGAAAATTACATGACCTAGGTTCATCCGGAATTCAAGCTAGCATTTTTATCATTGAGAAACCCTTGATAAAATTAGGTTCACTGAAGAACCGCCTGTTAATAGGCCTAATGATACTGACACGGAAGCTGAAACCCCCAAAATTTTAAAGGGAAGCTCCTGAAAGCAAGTATGAAATTGAAAAGATATTTTGAATGCAAACCCAACCTTCATAATATTACGTAACCAAGAAACCGCGCATTGTATAGTAGTTTCAAGCACCTCAAGCATCTCGCTAAAGAAATGAAAGATCATTTATAGCGCCGGCCAAAGTGAAACCTAGGCTCGATATTATATAATTCTTACACCCATAATGTGAGTCTTCATAGCTTGAAACCATTTTCTATAGACTTAAAAACCGATAGAGAGGGTCAAAGAAAATATCTCTTTGCTGTTAGTCTAAGTATATATTCTGATGAAGCTCGCACACAACCCAAAGCACAGTATTTTCCGGTCGTTGGTATATCCACCCTTATACATAATGTTCGTTTGGGTCTGATATCTGATTCTAAATATGCGTCTGTATCGCTCTTTTAATTTACCTGTAGTACAAACCTTTGAATTCAAAGGTATATCATTTATTATTCTCGCTAAAGGTTTCGAATCCAACAATTTAACCCCATTTTTTCTGTGAATCTCATAACTTGAAGTTCATATTTTTAAGCTACCACTATATAAATGCATACTATCCTCGCTTTTCTTGCACATATATTTCCACCTACATAATTTAATTATTGATGTTAACTTTTGGTATACCCGTTGTCCATCTGACCTGGGAGTCTGTATTCGAAAACAAGGGAAAATCTAAGGGCAGAAGATGCAAGAATAAAGCCTGACATTTTTCGATTATGAATTGATTCAAATAAGCTTTACAAATAAATGTTTTTAGAACTTTTATTTTGTATTGATGATCTGGAACAACTGGTCGTAACGTATTTTTAATTCAGCTGGCATGTATGTTCGAAGTAGAATACCCATGATCTTACACATTCATCCATCTCAAAAACATTTGTTATTGTCAAAAACTTCAAGTATCAATCTTTTATTCGGAAAATATCAAAGATCGGTAGACAATTTGATTAGTTGTGTGCTGTTCATAAGTTAACAATATACCCATGAAAACTAGGGTCTAGAATGGCTCATCAAAACGTGGAAGTATCAAAAGTTCTGTTTTAAGACAGTTTTTGTGGATGTTAATTAATAAGCGATTGAGCTATTAGTTCCTTGTATGAAGTGAAGAGTCAATTCTTTCTATAGATAATTCTTTTGGTAAGTCACACTAAAATATCAATTGATAGTGTTTCGCAAAACGTAACCTTTTATACTTGTAAATATTAAAGAGTAAAGGCGAAACAATTCCTTGAATAGTAAAACTAGGACACAAAAATGAATGTCCACTTTCAAAGATATAAACGGATTTAACTATGATCTGATATCGCCAGACTTTTTAAAATCTCATCCAGCAAACCAAATTCTTCCATTTAAAACATACTTTGGGTCCCTTTTGGTGAGAATTTAGCAACTACCCGTCTACAGCATCAACCATATCTTCAGTAATATGGCCAGAGCCCAAATTGACAAATTGACAAACATAATAATGAAACAGGCGATTTCAAAAGTAACATTAATCTTTCTATATTACAATACAAAATTTTAGATCAGGAGATGTATCAGATCAGAAAAACAATAACGTATAGTAACCTTAATACAATGTCATCATTTGATAACAGGTAAAAATACGTCGAACTATTGTTAAAAGAGATCTATTTCCAGTGCTATTTCTCTCTAGAAATTTTTAACCTGTGTGACTCAAACCAAAGATTTTGGCGTCTTTGAATTTACACAACCTCATTGTGATACTCTCATTTCTCCAAGAGTTTTAGGACCCAAAATATAAATCACTCAATTATTGATGCAAAATTATACTCCAACTTCGTCTCTACAAAGGGAACTCTTGATAAATTGTCATACATATCACCTTGAATCACCACACATTTCATGGTTTCATAAAACAATAGTCAAATCCGGACTGGTCAGCTACTTCAAGTCTTTGCTGCCAAATTTACTTCTTAATATGTATAAACGACGTTTTTTCTTCTCTAATTATATGACTGTTATGTACTAGTGGTCGATCTCGTAATATTGAGAATCAATGAACATAATCAATCGGTTAGGGACTCACAAGTTTTATCACCATTTCATCCAAAAGGGCTATATTTTACTATATTGTACACTGAACCAAGGAAACAAACGTGATAAAATTGAGGTTCACTCATTGCATATTTGTTTCCTAACCCCATAATATGGTTTGAGAGCTTAGGGGGAAAACAAAAAGTTAAGAGCTACCCGAGATCGACAGATATTCATAGTTGGGAAATGTTCGTTTCGTTCTCCGACTCTATAAATTGTTTTGGTGATACTCTGCAAGAATCAATAAAAACCCCATTGTGACAAGATTATTATTTTCTATGTAAGTGATGAAATATCTTCGGGGGTAAAACAAAATGCCATTCAAGTATAATAAAAAGAAAAAAAAGAAGTATGACTCCTGATAATAACTTTTTATGAGTATGGACCTCACAATGGAACCATTGATAAGATAAATTGTTCATCAGAGGAATGATGCCGGTACTTTTAACATTTTGTTTAATTTATTCAGCAGTTATCAAACCAACTTGGGTCTAACACAAATCATCCTAGAGGGACGTAATCTTTGAAATTTGATTTCGCTCATGGAGAAGAGGCATTTGAAAATTCAAATGGGCGGCAACGGGAAAGTCCCTATACCTCTCATAAGCTCAAAAACATTTCATTACTCACTTTTTCAAATTCCCAACCCTTCACATAAAATTTCCTTGCGGTTTTCCTGTAACACGGGATAAAGTAGTAGGAACCAAATGAATCATTTCCAACTTTTCCTGCATCACATATACTAAGTATGATCCGATTTCTCTGCGTCTACGTAATATGGTGAAGTATTTTGTTTTATCCCCGCAAGCTGAAACAAGAGTTTTCAAAGTCATAAAAAAATAAATAAATTTAAACTATTTTACTTGTGGCCGTATGTCGTAATATATTGTTTCAAAGTACAAGTTTAAATGACTTTTCTTTAAGTTTCACCAAATAAAGAATCAAAAAATTATATATACACTACAAAGATTCGAGACTCTCTTCAACTTCTGTTTTAGGAATCATATCAATTCCTTAAAGATTACTGGTCAAAAAAAATCGACAACCCGATTCCAAAATGACTAGTCCTTTAGGAAATATCGCCTTATTTTTATGTTTCAAACCTAGGGGCGGCATAGTGCACATTTCTAAGAGACAATTTTGTAGAGCTTGTTGTAAATACTTCGGAAAAGGTTAAGTCCTGTAATCTTTGACTTTTCACCTCCGACCACACCTTAATACCCTTATACAAGGGGGTTTAAAAAATGACTCCGGCGTGATTCGAACACGCGCATCTTACGATAACAGAACTTGAGTCTGCCGCCTTAGACCGCTCGGCCACAGAGCCTTACATAAATAAAGGAGAGTGTGTACTTTAATTCATTTGCTACCGCTTAATATCTTCTGCTAGATATAAGTGAAGTCTTGAACCGTGACCTTTCTATCTTTATGGTTGCTTTATGATTCCTAGAGATGTGTCACATTAATATTCATGTTATAGAAATCCTTTTTCTATATAAGGCCCATTCATAAGAAAGTAGGCGACAGTGACCAACCAATATTACTTGCTTACCCTGTGTAATTGAGAAGCGAACGAAACAAGTTGTCATGGTCAGAAGTGTTGCCAGTGGTGAAAGTCTTTGTTTCCGGGTTGAGCTGCCTTGACACATTAAAGGACCAATTAGGCAGAGGCTCAAAAATATCTACATACAGATCAAACAGGTCGTCACCAGTGATTGGTATTCAGCAAACACGCACAGAGTGAAAGGTGCGTGAGCAAATCCAGGAGATGAATCTGGACACACCAACAGCACGCTAAGAATGACGCATATGTAGGCTGCCGAACCTTTTCGAAATAATTTTATTACTCTATATAGACAGCTCCAGCACATCTGCCCCACCCCAAGCTTTGTTTCCAAGGACATGTCGCAACCCACGATCATCTTTCATACCAGCGCATAGGCGGTGTACAGCAATCATAAATACGACAAAACATCAAACACCAGCGAGTTCAAGCCGTAGCCGCGGACAAGATCACCCACGGAGACGGCAATCAGACACAGGTCCAAAACGTCCAGTTCTGGACTGTGGCACGCGAGGTGTACGGGGTCTTTGCTGGCTGCGGCGAGCTTCTGCTGAGACACCCTGACGCCAGTGCCAGAGCCAACACTGATATTGTTGCCATTCATGTTGACGTTGCTGCGGTCGTCGATGGGCGAGAGCAAGTGCTGGAGCCGCGAGTACTCCAAGTCGGAAACCTGCTCGGGACCAGCCAAAGCGTCAGAGACCTTATAGAGAGTCAGCAGCACGAATGCCATGTGGCCGTCGCGACACGCGACCTTGGGCACGGCCACGAGGGAGCCCACGAGTTGTGCAGGCGCATGCTTGACGGCAGCCACGGCCTGAACAAACTCAGGCACGGCGCCCCTGGTGGAAGAGCACGTGGCCATACGGAAGTTCATAGTGGGGAAGTTGACGTTGAGCGCGAGGCCGCGAGGCATGTGGGGCACGACACGGTCCAACAACGCTGCGACATTACTGTTGACGAAGCGGATGTTCTGCGTAACCACGTTCGGCTTGAGCCGCTGCGCGTACGACGGTGCCTCCGGATGAAAGAACGTCTCATCCTCATAGTAGATGTGGTGTGCGTCTGTAGCCGACACGGCCACGACAGGCAAGCCCCTTGTCTGGGCAAGAATGCGCATTGCGTCGAGCTCATCGTGGATTGTAAGCACGTCGAACACAGCCACGCCATTGGGGGCATTTCCAGAAACGTCACCAGAAACGCCACCAGGCTCCTGGGCGCACGTCCAGTGCACGCCCTCGTTAGGCCCAAGAAGCACGACGTCCGGCACGAATCCCGGGAGATGCTGCGGAAGCACGACGTCGAGTGCGGCGGCAAGCGCCTCGCGTGGCGTGCCGTCTACGTACCAGAATGCCGGGTTTAAGGGGTCCTGGCCGTATGCGGCCGTGCGCACGAGACGTGCGGTGGCAGCGGTAAACTGGGCATCCAGCTCCGCTGCCGCCTCTTTGGAGATCACGTTGCGGGCTCCGCGCAGCGGCCCATGGAGCTGGCGTGTGTACGCGTAGTACTTCTGCAGCGCCTCGCTCAAGTGGCCAAACGCACCGCCGTGGTTGCGTTTAGCTAATTGACCGGCAGGCACGGACCGTTTGGTCTGTTCGGCCAGCTTGGTTTGCCCGGCCTTTTCGTGATCCATGGTTTGCCCGGGCCCGCCGGGCGTATCTGCGTGGAGCAGGCCCACATATACGACGGTATGGCCGGCCTCCACAAGCGCAGGGTGCAAGTAACGGGTATTTTTCTCGACCCACGAGTCGGTCGACGACATAAGGATATTAAGCGCGGCTCCGAGCGGCATGCCCGAAAGAACCGTGGCGGCGGCGACAAAAGAAAGTCTCATTAGTAGCGAATGTGTGGTATGAGAGTACCAGGGAGAAAGAAAAGAGAACGCCAGGAAAGTTCCAAAAGATACCTGTTGGCGGTTGGAGCGGGCGGTGGGAGAACGTAGAAGGTTTGTGTTTGTTTGACTGTTTTTTTTTTTTTTTGGTCCTGATGTCATTTAAGCCCGCCGGCAGAGCCAGCTTATTTAACCAACAAGACTAATAATTTAAAATTGGGCATGCGGTGCTCTATTGAGGGGGAAGCGTGGCATGGGGCCGCGAGTATTAGGCCCACGCTTTGCGCCAGGCTTATGCATGGGGCCACGTGCGGCCTGGCGCCTGATACACCAGGTCTCGGCAAGATCCTTTCAGTTTTCCTTTAATTTTTGATCAGATTATATCTTTTCGTTTTTGTTTCGTTTTTGTTTTGTTCTGTTTTGTTCTGTTTTGTTCTGTTTTGTTCTGTTTTGTTCTGTTTTGTTTTGTTTTTTGTTTTTTGTTTTTTGTTTTGTTTTGTTTTTTGTTTTGTTCTGTTTCATCTTTTCTTTAGGACGGGAGGCAAACAACGAAAAGTTACTTGGTTTGGCGCTTCTGGATCCGGGCTCTCGGCCCTTGCATCTTGGTTTTTGGCCCTTGCCTTTTGCTACTTGGTCTTTTTAGTCTCTTTTTCTGCAGCGCAGAAATTGACGGGCACACTGGCAGAGTCGGTGCCGGTGCAGCGGTCCGTACGCTCTGTATGCACGCCAACGTGATTTTCTTTGAGCATGGACCTTGCGGGAGCCGCTCAAAAAAAAACACACACACACACACATTCCAGAACTCGGCCCGGAAAAATCTATTTTTGTCGTAGCCCGCTTTGTTCTTTGGCTGCGGCCTACTGAGGGAGGGGTACTTTCAAAAACATGGATGTGGTTTGCTCGTTGGGAGCCTGGGCGCGGAGACCACGCGCTAATGATATAAATGCGCACGTTGATTAAACGCACGCAGCCGCATGCCAGTGTTCGCTTGCGACCGGCATAATGATGCCAATTTCCAATAAACTTTTTTTATTAGTTTTTTTTTTTTTCTCTCTCTCTCTCTTTTTTTTTTTATCGGTCACGAAGGTCACGCGGTTTTTCTCGGTTTCCGTGTTCATCGTTTCATCGGTTTCACTGTTTGTTGGTTTTCGCGTCTATCTTTTCGTGCAATGGAGCGCCTCTTCCTATCGCTGCCATCGAGGGACGTGGATTCATGCACATTATAGATGGTCTAAAATCGCTGAGTCGGACGTACCGGCATTCCTGCCGCTAGACTATCTAATGGCCCTTTCCGGTACCACGTTTTATTGCTTTGGCTTGGGCCCGTGGCAGCCTTGCCCAGCGGGGTTGGCGCCGCTCGCTTTTTATCTGCTTCTCGTCTCTTGGGTATGGGGCCTTGATTCCCAGGGCCAGTTTTTTTTTTCTGTCTTTTCTGTCATTTTTTAGTTTTTGTTTTTGTTTTTGTTTTTGTTCTTGTTCTTGTTTTTGTTCTTGATAGCATAGACGACTGCCAGCGCCGGGTGGGTGGATGGAAACGTCCAATGCTCATACTACCCGCTGCCCCATTCCCAACATCTTTGACAAAGAAATGAGGAAAAAAATGGCAATAATTCCCTGCCAAATCTCCATGGCGAGACCTGGTTGTAGCTGTAAAAAAAAAGATAAGCTTTCCAGTGACTACGGTGAGTGCAGAGCTCATTTTTTACCGTTTTGCCCCTCGCTTCCATCAGTGCACATGCCCTTATAAAAACACCTTGGAATCGGAGTCGCCCTCGAGCCTTGGGGCTTTTTGGTTTGGTTTGTTGTTGTTTTTTTCTTTTTTTTTTTCCCTGACGGAATATAACACAACACAACCAGGTGGAGCTCAGCCGCCCACCCGCCCATTCAGACCCAATTACTTATCCCGCATTAACGACTGGAAACTTGAGTCGCTACAGATACCGGCACGCATACTCAATGACTGCTTGCAAGCAGATTGTGCAATTCTTCAGGAGGCATTGTAAATTATCTTTCCCAGTACTTACAACAGTGCCGTTGGGTTCTTTTTCCGAGGCCCCTTCCAATGGCGGTCCACCTGTCTGAAAGTGGCGTCTGTGGTTTGAGACTTTTTTTTCTTTTCATTCCTGTTACTGCCCCCATAGTTGGAACTGGCCAATCTATTGTTTACTCCTCTAGCTTAAAGTGGTATCACATCTCATGAAGGTGAGGTGATGCCCTGAGGAGGTCGGGTTGGCCTCGTGTTTCTCCTTTATCCACCAAACGTATATAAGCACTACATTTTTCGTGGTTGCTGCACTTTTGGAGACTCTCTAATGGCTCTGACTTTCGCAGAAATGCTCTTCTTATCCATGCTGGAAGATTTCTGGCTGCCAGCTTATTTATATCGTGACTCATCTTTGCAGCTTCAGAGCACTTACTGACCCAGCAAAATGTTGGAAGTTTTCTCTTTGTCTTTCTCTCTCTCTCTCTCTCTCTCTTTCTCTCTCTCTCTCTCTCTCTCTCTCTCTCTCTTTCTCTCTCTCTCTCTCTCTCTCTCTCTCGGGAATTCAGACAAAAGATAATGTCACATCTCAAAACCGTCAACATTCACTAGTACCGATGGTACTTCTTCCGAGCAAGTTTGGCTACCATACCTTTCTGTCTCCGGCATTGTTGTGTACCATAGAAGTTTGCGAAGGCATGATTTGCCACATAAACCAAGATTCTGTTAAAAAGGGCAATTCAATTGCAAAATCTGATTTCTTAGCGGGCGGCCGCCTTATCCATTCTATATAGAGAGCCGTGTACTGGTATTCTCATAGATTCACATATTATGATGATCCGTGTAGTTTCGATTGGATTTCCATGTTTTCTCTTATTTGTTGATATTGTCCTTGGCCTCAATCAGCTCTTTTCGTTGCTGGGTATAATATGGCCACCACAACTCAACATCGCCCCTTATTAACGAACGGGCACTCAATCCGGCGAATACTCGGGAATGAGAGCCAACCGACAACCCATGGTTTATTTTTATTCCTTTCTCTCTCTTTTTTTTTTTCTTTCTTCTTGCTCCTTGGTTTTTCGTGTGATTTTCCTCGGACCATCGTCTCGTCTAATCTGCCGTTTCCGTATTCTTATCGTGCATTATCATCATGTGTTTTCTTCGTATTCATCATCGTTCGAAGACGGTCCCCGTGTTGGCTGGCGGGGCCGAGGTTCCCCACATTCTGCGAGCGCGACATAAAACTAGATATATATTTATTACTACGCATATCTGCCTGCTGCGACTGCTCTGGCTACCTGTTATTAGGTATTCATTTACACTTTCTTCTTCTTCTTCACCTTCTTCTTTTTTTTTTTGCGCCTGATCACGCAACTGATAACGAAGGTCGATGATGGAGGCCCAAAAAAAAACCACACAGGCTCACTGGCCCCGGGGCCCTGGGTCGTCGGTATCAATGGCCGATAGGCTCGAGATTGTATATCTCAAATACGCTACGCATGAACCAGTGCCCAAAAGGTATACAACGGTGAACTTTGTGTTTGCCCATGGCACGGGCATGAACAAAAGTTTGTGGAAGTGGCACATCGAGAAGTTGTACCGGAAAAATAAGGGCAATCGTGGCTGGAGAATCGGCTGCGTGCTTTCTGTGGACGCTGTGGGACACGGCGACTCGGCACAATTGAACAGGGACAAGATCGCTTGGGGGAACGATTGGAGGGACGGTGCCAAGGACTTGGTTGCGGTGGTCAGGCATGAGATCGACACCTGTGGCGATTTTCTTCCTTCGGCGTATACACGCAACATCGTGGTTGGCCATTCGATGGGAGGGTTCCATGCGATGTATGCTTCGTTCTTGGAGCCGGCGCTCTTTGATGCGTGTGTGGCCATTGAGCCCGTCGTTTATATGGACCCGGGGGCTTCGGCGCTCGCAATGACTCGAATGAAAAAGATAGGCAGCGTGTTACGGGACCACTTCTCGTCGCAGGCAGAGGCCCATGCTTATTTCCACAAAGACAGTTTCTACAAAGTCATGCACCCGCGCGTGCTTGCAGACTTTACCCAGGATGAGATCGTCGTGGAGAACGGTCGCTACTTGACCAAGGCCACCAAAGCCGCGCAGCTTGCCTCGTACCTCTCGGGCGTGTATTCCATCAAGTATGGCCAACACGCATTGCCGATGCTCGAAGTGCCTTTCTTAATGATCACAGGGAAGCAAGCCACATGGAACTCGCCGAACTCTGACTACCACGTGAAGACGGCGGTGCCGGCGCACTTGCTCGAGACCGCCGCTCTCGATGGTGACCATCTTGTACATGCGCTGAATGTGGACGGTACCATTAACGAGATCTACGCTTTTGCGGACCGCAGAGCCCGCTTCGTCGAATTACATAGGGACGCTTTCCCAGAGGTGCAGTACCATGACCGTGATGTCCGTATAGACGCCATGTTCGAACACATGTGGAGGGGGGACATTAACAAGGCTTTCTTGTGGGACAGACCCGCGCCTCGGCTTTAGGACCCTGCTCTGTTCGGGATGTTTAAAGGGGCAGGGAGAGGGGATGTTTCTACAGTCGGTAGTGTTTTATCGAGCACGTCCAAAGTTGCACAGGAATAGATCGATTCTTCCCTGTCGAAAAGAAAAAGAGAGAGGGAGAGAATAATGAAAAGATATAATGGGGCTCTACGCGTATTAGAAACCTAGTACATGTGGTCTTGTGTATTGGGACAGGTCTTGGAAGGAAAAACAGATTATCTTGAAACGCTAAGTTTGGACTCGCAAATCTCCAGCCTCCATGCTAAGTTGGCCTCACTAATACGAAGTCAGTGTGTCTGCGTTGTGGCCCGTATCTAAGCAATTCTACCGAGGCGCTCTCCCCTCCCGTTCCCCGCATAAAGCCCAAAAAAAGGAAAGAAATTAAATAAATGAAAATGAAAATGAAAATTTTGCTTGTTCTCCTACACTATTTTATTGGTTATAATAGACTTACTGATTCCGGAAGACCAGAGCCCCAAAGTCACGGAGACCCACGCCAACCGTAACACCACCACACCCGTACACCTCGCTACCCCGGGTGAGCGCGGATTAACAGCCATGGCAAAAGGCCATGTTTCGCTGCGCCCCCAATATCTTCTTTTTTCTTCCCCTTCCACATTCCACGCTGATCCAAGTCTTGCTATGTTGTATAGCAGTGTCCAAGGAAAATACACTTCCGTTGCTTCCGATGCACTGCAGCCCCGTTTGCTGGACGAAAACCTGGCTTTTCTTGACACCGAACATGCTTCGCCAGAATTAGCCGCCAGTACAATTAGTCAGGCAGAAACTCACTCAAATTCAGAATCCAACGCTGAGTCCGGAAATCACTCTACTGTTGTAGAAGATGTGCGGTATGCGCCATACTTGCTGGAGGATTTGCAGCAGAACACCTCTGAGGGTACGTCTTCGCGGATGGCATCAGAACCAAATTTACATGGGGGCTCCGCCAGTATTGAGGGCGACATCGAGCAGCAGAGGGCTCCGGAGGCGGGCCGTCTTTCTGCTTCAAATAGGCTCAAGAATGTTGCGAACTACTTGTTTCCGTTCAAACAGACTTACGAGCGGCTCCATAATGGACTCAGCACAGGTAGACTACAACTGAACGCACCGGGGAGATTTGTGGGCCAGGGCACCGACGGTGTATTCCGCAACCTCACCGCAAAGCCCGAGACCGAGCTGAGCCGTGCAGGTCAGGAGCAGCACCCGCCCACCTACGACGAGGCCGCGGCAGACGCGTCTCCGGAATACTGGGAGGCGACAATGATCAGTCCGATGTACGAGGATGAGGTATTTGTGCAAGGGCTACCTGTGGGCAACATCGCCAACTTCGCATGGAACATTCTAGTGTCAGTGGCTTTCCAGTTGGTGGGGTTTGTTTTATGCTACTTGCTTCACACATCTCATGCCGCTAAACAGGGGACCAGGGCAGGCCTTGGCATCACGGTCATCATGTATGGGTATAGCGTGATCCCCGCCAACTTCGGGCGCCCCGACAAGGTGCCAACACGTTACGAACCCTCCGATCCCAACCTGATTGACATATCTAAGAGTCTGCTGATAAAGACAGGAGGTGCAGTGGACAACTATCTGCTGGGGTTTGTACAGAACTCTGATGCCAACGGAATACAGAGCGGAGTGCAAACGCCTGTGATGGCATATGGAATCATAGCGCTCGGGATACTTATATTTCTCAAGTCGTTTGTCGACTTCTACTACATCAAAAAAGAGGAAAAGCGGGTATTGGCGCCGCGCGCGCTGGAAGAAGTGCACACCACGACAGAAACCGTGGACAGCTCGCTGCCATCATGATGAAAGACCACCAACAATGCATTTTCTTTCTTTCTGAGGGCTCGCTTGTGTAAAATATAGCACATTCAAATAGTAACAGGACTGTATCTCATCTGCGAATGACGCCTCTAGATCATGTACCACCGGGGCTCACGCCATCAACACGAGCATCTTCTCGTAAATCGTGAAGACAATGCCTCCGCTCAACACCAAACGGCCCAATCTGGGCGTGGCACCTTTCCAGAAAGTCAACAATCCTTCCTCCTTAAAGATCTTCACAAAGCAATTTAAAGTGGATGTGTAGAGCTTATCTGCCCCCAAAGCTTGCATTCTCGTCTTTACAGTATCAATGGGCATGGTTGTGTACACGGTGACAATTCCTGCAAACGAGCCCACTGCAAACGTAGCAGCCGACGATAAGGGCTCCGAAGCCTTAGTGTTTGTTGCCAGTTGGATCATCGTTTTAATGGCGTTGTAAGATCCCAAGCGCACGGCCTGGTTGGACGCCTGTCTCAACGAGACCGGAACAACGCCGGCGTACATCCCCTTGAGCCCCATGTCCCTGACCAACCGCACGGTGCCGGAAACAAGCCCGGTCTGGTACTTGGGTTTTGCCGTTTGTTTGTCGTCTATGAGTGCGGTCTTAATAGCCTCGAAGGGAGTCACGGCGATGACAGACTCCAAGAGGCCTGCACCAAGACCCGCAATCACACCACGGGGACCGGACAACTTACCTTCGCTATCGGCCAAAAGAGCCTTCATAGAGTCGAAGCCGAGAAAGCGCACCGATGCCTTGACGGTATTCCCCACTACAAACGCAGGACACCCGACGTAGAGCGAAGACACACCCTGGGTCTTTGCCACGTTGGCGATCAACACCAAGGGGTTTCTCGATGCCTTGGACGACTTGTCGACCAACTGCAACCTGGTCTTGGCAAACTCAAAGGGGTACGTGATCACGCCCTCGATGGCACCGGCGGTGCCACCTGCGACAAAGGATTTGAACGGGTCTACTTTCTTTGCTGTTAGTGAGGTTCAAAAAAAACCGACACAACCATCAATAAGTCATGATGGGGTGTCCTGGTTTCGGTATAAAGCTCTATGGGCAGACTTTCTCCCGGGCACCGGGACAATAGGCGATGCGCGCGCATGTTGGATTCGGGAAGCTGGCCGATTTTCCTCTTTCTTTGTTTCGTTCGTTTCATCTTGTCTCCTTTTCTACTATCATTTTTCGTCCTTTCAAAGAAGAAGGGACAGGGGTTGAAGGCGTGATGGTGGAGGATTATGTGTTTAAATGTCGTATTCACATACCTTTTGATCGGACATTTGGATGGGGGTGCCGAGGCCGGAGAGAGCGGTCGAAAATTCATCTTTTCAAGTTGGTCGCGCGAGCGAGTATGCACGAACTGCATGGGGACCAGCTCTAAGAGCGCTGGCTAGAGTACTAGAATGAAATCAAAAGTGTGGATTCCCATGACACTGCCGCAGGCTCTGCCCCAGAAATATAGTGCAAGGTATCGTGTTTTGAAGATGCACTATTTCCAAGAGTACTGTTTGGCGCAACGCACTAGCATAGTGTAAGGTCGTGCGGGTAAGGCAAGATGGGGAGATCCACGATAAAGACTTCGACTGGACACCAATAAGAATTTTTTACCCTCTGTCCCCAACCCGTCCTCATCAGCACCAGCATCTTGCATACTCTCCCGGAATTGAGGCACTCTTTTGCCAACAACAGTCACAAGACAAACCGGGCGAGCCAAGCATAAGCACCGGCTCCCTCTGTCGAACGTCGCTAGATATCCTCAAAGTCATCAAAGTCATCGTCATCTTCCTCGTCCTCCTCATCCTCTTGTGCCTCCCGTTCGGCCAAGTCAGCGTAGTATGCCGCAAGCACGTCCTGGGCCTCTCTGTCCTTACGCTCTGCCTCTGTAAGCGTGCTGGCACCCGGTGCGACGGCCTCCTGCGAGGCAAGGAAGTTGGGCTTGATCTCGAGGTCCTCCTGCTTGATTGCAGGTTCTGATGGCTGACCATCTGCAGACACCAGGGCCGCAGAGTCGTCCTCCGGAACGTCAAAGGCAGCACTCTGACCCACGGTGGACGCGGAATGCCACGAGGGCAATGCATTCTGCTCCAACTTCTGCCGTCTTTCCTCTTTTTCTTGCTGCTCCTTCTCGTAGTTCTCGTCAGACGCGGTGATGGAGACGTGCAAGGTGGCGTTGGCCTTGGATGCGGCATTCTGCAAGGACTGCAGCATCTGCAGCCCCGGAGTGCCGGCCGCACGGGCAGAGAGTGTGTACGAGGCCGTAGAGCCTGACTGCGCGGGGATTGCTTTCGTCAACGCCGCCTCGAAGGTGTTGTCCTCGATGTGCGAGTTGTCGATCTTCTTTAAGTAGCCGATGATTGGGTCCACCTGCACCATGAGCCGCTCCAAGTTCTCCTGTTTTAGCGAAGCCTGCTGCAGCGAGTCGTCTTCGACCAACACCGCGCCACACGTGTCGCAAATAAAGGAAGACTTGTCGTCGCTCAAAAGCGAGATAGCGTCCAACTGGCTGACCTTGCGCCCACAGCGCGAGCACACATACCCGTGCGGGTTTCCGTACAGCGACATCTCGTCCTTTATTGACGACACGATCGAATGCACGCGCCACTTCACCAGGTCAATTGCCTCCGTGATGTGAATGTAGTAGTACGTGCGGTTCGTCAACCGCTGCTGCGCATTCTCCTCTTTCTGAATGTGATTTGCGAGGAGCTTGTCGTCGACAAGCTTGTTGCAAAGTGACCGCAACTCCTTGCGGTGGATGCCTAGAAGGTAGATGAGGTCGTCTTCCGAGAGCACCAGGTGGAGTAACACGGCATCAAGAATGAGCACGTACGGTTGGGTGTAGAAGCCGCGCGCAACAAAACGGATGAGCGAGCGCGTAGTGTCGTCCATGGTCGGGGCTGTGGTTTTTTCGGGAAGCTTCTGGGGAAAACTTTGGGGAGGAATACCGGTGGGTTTACGAACAAGGTTTGATATGGCAGGTGATGTGCATGGGCCCAGTCACGTGATGCATGGTGCGCCCAGAGCGCACCGCCCCAAGGTGCAAGGAGAAGGTATGATGTTGGTTCGACATAGCCTCGTTCGGCAATATGTTGCAGGTCTCTTCAAAGCTCTTTAGAAGGAGAGTTTCGAATCAGATCTGCACCCTAAGCAACAACAACAACAACAACAACAAAAATGAGAAATGCTTGGTCGAGGATGCTTTTGCAAGTGCACGAGTTCTTCCTTTCGCATCTCCTTTGGGCCCGCGGTGCGAAGAGCGAGCAGTATTCTCATAATTTTTTCAGGAAACATGGTGCACGAGAATAGTCCATCTGTACATTGTTAGAGTAACCAGAGTTGGTGGTGCCCCTCGTTGCTTGTGGGGTGTGGCACTGGTTCGTGTGTTGAGCCATAGCACATTCCTTCTCCGATACCAAATCGGACTCAATGCCGGAATTGACTTGTGGCTTGAAGGCAGCTCACCAATCAGCTGCAGGAGTTAATATATGGGGTTTTCTTTTCTTCTTTTTTCTGTTCTTGTTTTATTTTCTTCGCCGTGTACTTGTACTGTACGCACCATGTTGGTGGTCATTTTATGGAGACCCCAGTGACAAGGATGGTTTTTCTTTCTCTTTTTCTGTTTGGAATCGGCACTTTGACTAGATGTAAGCGTAGTTTTAGTAGGATAAATCAACGAGTTAGGACACGCACGCAGACTGCGTTCACCAATGAGGAACCTATGAGGAACCTATGAGGAACCCCCCCCCCTTCCCCTACAAACATTTTCGCCCACAAAGATACATGGATATGCAGAAACGTCGCATTGCTGAAAGGCCTCCTTCAGCGCAAACATAGTCCATATCTGTAGCCGACCAGCCTTCGCAACAAACGCACGACACTATGTCTGCTTTAATGCACGCCGTATAGGCCATCACATGACACAAGCAGTGCCAGCATGTCGATGGAGAAATAAAATCTGCCCATGGCGATGTCGATGTTTGTCCTGGTGTTTCCAAACCCGCCGCCGTGTAGATGCATGTCGTATGTAAATGAACCCCGACGCCGGTTTGTATGTTCATTTGCGTCAGCCGCAGTTGCAGAAATGCACCCAACCACCAGTCTGGTATCCTGGTTAACGGAGCAAGAGCAAAAGCCCATCTAAGAATTGCCAAGGCATATGCTCTCGTGTAGTTCCCGAAGGAAGTCCCTTTGCTTCATTCTTTTTTCTTTTAGAATTTGCACATCACCGACCTTGTCACGAACTTGGGCTTGGCAGTTTAAGGCACCATGCACATGGGGCACTTGCGGGTCCTAGCGCAGTCAATACGGACCAATAAATACCTGTGCGCAAAATGGCAGGGCAACTTGCAGGTCCTATGTCTTGTTTTAAGCCTGGACACATCAACGCCAGAATGTGCGGCGCGTGGCGCTTTCCAGAAGAAGAAGTATTCTGAGACATGACGTGCTGGCTTAGACAGATATGCACATTGGAAACGCCAGGTCCAAGAGTCTTGCATTCCTAAAAAGTCCCCCGGTCCCCTCAAACTGTATATGATGATGCGGCTTGCCCCTTCTTGCGCGGGCGGGCAATTTCCGTGCATTTGGAGTACTCGTTTTCACCACAAGAGATATCCCGATAAGATCCGCAGGCCGCCGGCCAAATGTCATTTGCGGGGCGGCTAAGCTTATTTTATTTTTCTTTCCTCATAGTTTGTCCTTTTTTGTTCTGTGTTTTTTTTTTTTTTTTTTTTTTTTTTTTCATTTTGCTCCCAATGGCCGTCGATCGCATACCCGGATATAACCAAACACGGCCAAATGAATTTTGAGCAACATTCAGTTCGGCGACGCGGCATCAAAGAAGTTGAGTTGTTTGCTGGGTTTCTGCAGGCGTAATCAGTCGGGAAACAGAAAAAAGCCCCGGGAGGGTTCATCGATGAGACCGCCTATGTATAGACCGTGCAAGGAGAAGTCTTTTTTTTTCCTATTCCTTCTTCATTTTCTTCCTCGCTCTCATCATCTTTTTCTTCTCTGTCACATATTGGAGCCGCGTCTCAATGTCAACTCAAAGATTACACTGACTGGGGCGCGTGGCCAACTCCGACGTGGGCACGTATTCTCGCGCCGCATTGACGCACCTCCTCCAAACCGGCTTCTGAGTATGTGTATATGCAGTGCGACACGGTCAGATACACTGGACCTCTTGGTTATGTACAGGCATTTATCCTGACCGCGTTCCACTCCTTCCGTGCACTCCGCAACATTGCCATGGCCATTCTTAAGATGGGCCGCGGCCCCGCCTTTTAGGCCCTCCCCTTTTTCCTGCTGAATCCGTCTTCAATTTATTTTCGATTATTCTTTTTTTTTCCCGCCATACGCCCTTTTTTTTTTGTTTCCTGACATCGACCGGTTGGACCTCCTCTTCTCCTTGAAGCCATCCCTCTTTCAAACCCCAGCTTTTTTATCGGGTGATCTCCTTGCGCCCAAGCAACCACATCCACGCGCCCACCTTGCTACGCGCCCACAACGCCACGTTCTTTTTTTTCTCCGTTCCCTTCATTTTTTTTTTTTTTTCGTGGAAAAAAGATTCCTCCCAACAACAGCTTTGTGTGTGGTCTTGCTGTTCAAACAAAAGGCTCTTTCTTTTCCGTCTGCTTCGTAAATACTGTGGGACGTGTCTTGCCCTCACCCATCTTCGCAGGCTTTCCCCTCCCCCTACCCTACCCTACCCTACCCTGGTTGCAAAAACCCCTCTGGTCCTAAAAAAAATTCAAGAGCGGCTACGCATTCTAAACCCACTTTAGCAAGCACAAAGGTGGCCATATTCCTGAAACCCAGTACAATATCCAGAAGGGTCCTTGTCGTCTCCGATCCAACCTGTGACACTGAATGTCGCTTCTGAATAGCCGCACGCTGGTGCTCACCTCGCACCAGCCACGTGACCTCTCCGACACGCCCTTGATACGCGTGTCAAGAAAAATCACTACACCCCCGCCCACAATAACAGGAAAGCGGACACACGCGTTTCCGGGCACGCCTATGCGGGCTCCTGACGCGCCTGCAAAACCCGTGTTGCTTTCGCCGGCATTCTCCTCGCCGCATGCACAACATCTTGTGTTTCAAACTCATGAAATGATGCCCACCGAATACATTGTCCCATCCGACGCGATTGATTCCTCGTCTTTTGTCCAGGCAGCGAAAGCTAGCAGGTCCTTTAGCGACGCCATCAGCGAGCCTTTCAGTGATTCCATGATAGACCCCCATAGCGACAGCAATGCGCTTGACACTTCGGTATCCGCGCAAGATGCCAACGCCCACAAAAGAAAGAAGCAAAAGAAGATGCGCCGCGATTCTCGTGACGCAATCTTCTCTTTAACTTCCTCCGATAAGCCTCCATACTCATATGCAACGCTCATCGGCATGGCTATTCTTTCTCATCCAGATAAACAGCTCACCTTATCACTGATCTACCTGTGGATTTCCGAGACCTTTAAATACTACCGCCGCGAAGATGTTGGCTGGCAAAATCTGATTCGTCACAACCTTTCTCTCAACAAGGCGTTTGTCAAAGGTGAAAAATCTAAAGATGGCAAGGGCCATTTCTGGTGCATCGAGCCAGACTCAGAAGACCTTTTTCTCAAAGCGAAAAATAACAAGAAAAGCCTGTATCATGAAGTCATGGACCAATTGGCGCTCAACAGAAAAAAATCACATCAACAGATCCCTCTGTCGCCTCCTTCATTGACTGATGACGACTCACAAAAGTGTGCCTCTAATCAAACACAAAGCGCCAATTCATTGGTTGACCTCAACACTCACGCTGAACCTTGCAATGACATCAATGGCGATTCTTGCTTTGAATTTGAAAACGATCCTTTGTCAGTTTTAAGAACCCCAGGATACAACGAGAAGCATGCTTTAAGCTATGAAAATTCTTTGCTAGTGGGTCGTAGTTTTGGCTTTACTCTGAGTTTTAGTTGCAGCCTGAATTTCGAACTCCTGCCACTTCCAACATTGAGAACCGGCCCACTACTCGAGCCCTTATCTCCTGGGGGAAATACCCTCTTGACGCAGAATCTTGGCCATTTGCTGGTTCAGTTGCCTAGTATTTCTGTATCACGGTCCGGCGGACACCTCACGCAGCTACAACCACCCATGACGGGAACAAGTACTCCAAGAGCTGCTGGTGCAGCTTGGACGTCTCCAAAATCAAATATGAAGACTCCACTCAAGTTGCTCCGAACGCCCATAAGCGGGGCCAAACTATACAAAATGGGCTACTCGCCATCTTATCTCGAAGAATTTCACTACTCGCCTTTCTGCAAAGGAAGAGCTGTGTTGAATTCGTATGATGACGATGATATGCTTATGAGAGCATTTGACAGTCCTGCAACAAATAAAAGTTCCTGTCCAAACTTGCTTATGGAGTTGCGAAAGGCGACTACAGAGGACATAATAACGAAAGACTCTTCGGTAAAGAAATGAGTTTTTGGTATGTGGTTTGTATTTTTGGTTTTGTGGGGATGGGTGTATATTTATTTGGGTACGAGGCTGGATGCCTCATGTGGGTTTTGTTGATTAATATTCTGATTCTTTTCTCTTATTCTTTTTTCTTTGAGTCGAAAATAATCGGCGGAATGTTCTTGCCTGGCGCATCAGGGGCCATGTTTCTTGCTTGTTTGTTTTATTTTCCTCACTTCTTGTTCTGTATTACTTAATTCAATGTTTTTTGTTTCATCATTAGTCGCCAGAAAAACAGCCTCGACAGCCACACGTTACACACCCTTCCTGGTTCCGGCCATTAAGCTCTTCCCGAGGAACTCGACAGATACACGTGGTGCCGTGGTTCTTCTCGCTCACTACGATACAGCCCACGCAACATAAGTTTTCATACCCTTGTTTCTTCCATTTGGCAATCAAGTCCGCGTTGACGTACTTCTGGCGTAGAAGATATTCGTAAAGCTCTTTTGAGATGGCCTTCCGCTGATAGTACATACTATACACGTACCTCGAGATTTGGTGGTTTAGTCTTAGTATCGGCCATAGAGATGAGTATTTACTTGACGTCGAACTTTGGAGGGACTGGCGCTGAGCCTCTTTCAATTTAACCTGTAGTTTCATGAGTGTGGGCTCCACCTTTTCATAATCTGCTGGTGGTTTTTTTGATCTCGCAGCCTTGGGCATTTTAGTATAAATTTGCGTATGTTGAGAGTTGAGATGGGGTCGTAGATAACATCAAGTTAAGAAGCGCGCCAGACGCCGAGGTGGGTGTAGGAAACTAGCTAAAATCTGAGAACCCCGCCCAAAACCACTCATATTTGTATGTATTTATGTATAAGTGTATATTTTTATAATAATTATTCTTATCCATACATATATGTATATTCATATTCGTATGAATGTATATACTTCCTTACTTGGAAGTTAAGACTGCTAGAAAGAAGACTACGTCGCAAGTTAAAGTGGTATTTACAGCTATATGCCATACAGCCAAAGGCTTGGTTTTGGCTCGCAATGATTTTCAGTTTTATGAATTTATTCAGGTTCTATACTTAGATTAATATAATAAAGTAGTCACTCATCCAGATCACTGTCAAAAAAGAAGTGCAAAGAAAAAAAATTCTAATAAAAATTCTAAAGTCGACATCAGCAGGATTCGAACCTGCGCGGGAAATCCCAATGCATAAGCCCGATTAATAAATTATTCGAGTGCATCGCCTTAACCACTCGGCCACAATGCCTGTTTGTAAGTCAAGAACAAAACACTTGATATACACATAAAACTTAATTAAGCTCCTATTTTAGAATGTAAATAAGGAATATAACTTTCACACTAAATTCAATTTCCAAAATGAAATATTTAAGGTCAAAGCTCACATTTTAATGGCTTACGACTCAGAAAAACTTACGGTATAGTTTGGCAAATAGCTTGTCGGGAATATCAGTCGTCAACAAAAACAAACAATGAAATCATTCAAGAGACACGATTTATTATACTATTCTTGTTTTTTATACAAGCATAAAATCAAAATCAATCATTATTAAGAAGCGTATTATATTAATAGCGATGTTCGTAATCAAGATCTCAGCAATTACGATATAAGATATGACATTGGGCTTTATAATCATCCTATGCAGAGTATATGTTTATCTTAAAAAATTAACTAGCCTCCTATAATTTATTTTTCGTTTCAAGGGCCGCTTAAATGATCACGAGAGTTTCTCCTATGTAAGCTCAAAAAGTTATTGAAGAAAACTCGATATCAACAACTAGTCTTCTCAAATCACTTTCAGACCTGTAAATTCATTTGAGTTTCTTGCATCATGCCAACTATATTCGCATTCCCGAGACTGAATACAATTCGTTTCCATGTACAGGAAATGACTTTTTTGCAAATAACTACGTTAATTAACCTTTTACAAACACTCGCTAATTAAGGTATATTATAGGAGTTACATAGCAATTCATTATGAACTGAGAAAAATATCAATACTATTCATGAATTAAGCGTAATTCTGCTGTTAATGAGTAAGCATTTCCTTCATTCAGGAAGGTTCATTATCTCTTTTGAGTAGGAAATTTTTTTGGAATTTAATTATCATAATGAAAAATTTTTGTAAGGATTTATTTTTTTTTCATATTTGACAAATCTTATGAACCCTTTCTTTCCGTTTGATGTTTTCCATGTCTATAACCAAAAACCTTTGTCTATGATAATGAGGGTTTCATATGTATTTCAAAAAGAAAAAGATGATTTATCTTACCTTGCTGTATTACTGTACCAAATCTAGTAAACCAGAATATAAGAAGTGCTATCAGAAAAAAAATTCTTTTCTTCCCAGGTACGAAACTATTGCCTTGGGGTCTTTATGGTTAAGATTTTATTCATAACATATTGAAATTTTGAAAGTTACTTTCCTGGTAGTTTGATCCTCTCGTATCATCTAGGTGATTTCAGGAACAAACATTAGGTATTTTTAATACATAACTCGGTGAACATTAGGTCACAGTTGACCAAATATGAACATCACAATTCTTCCAAGATCTCACTTGGAATAATTGATTTGAGATAATTGACTTAAGGAATAACTGATTCATCTACCAATATTTATTATAAGTGAAAATTGGAAAAACTGATTTTGAATACTAAGGCTGGATTTTTGCTCCAGAATTCATAATCGTTGATCATTGCATCTTTGTCGAAGCCGAGGTGGTGCTGACGACTTGCAAGTATTCGAGGGTAATTGGCCGATTGACGGTAGTCAAGTTTTCACTTCCCCACTCAGTATAAAGATCTTTTTGATATAAAATTCACATGCACATTAGCGACAGACCTATCCTAAACATATTAATTTTGGAAAATTGTAGCTAGCAATCAAAAAGAAGTTGCCCAGTATGACTTTATTTCAGATGTATCACGTGAAAAGATACTACCATATAAATTATCCATATAAATTATCCATATAAATTATCCATATAAATTCGTTGCATCATGAAGATTCACTTTTAAGCGTTAGTTGTGTGTTGTACAGTAAATCAAAATTGATTAATATTCGAATTTGATCCAATGTTGATTAATTTTTAGGTCTTTATTTCTTTCATATTTTGACTTGCATTTATCAAAATATAAGTAGGAAAAAATACTACGTTTAATTTTGGAAAAACATTTAGAGCCCGGAAAATCCAATATCGTTCCGAAAAAAGTTTCAAGCTTCTTCAGAGAGTATGATCTGTCAATAAAAGAGCCTGTTTAAAAACTGATTGCTTGATTACAGAAAATATTGAGAAAACACCCACAAATGAGGTTTCTTACGTTGAGCCTATACCCAAAATGTCAGTTCAACCACCTGCACATTGCATGTTTACACTCGGTCATGTGATGTTAGTCGCGTAAGATTGTGAAAATATTTTCTCCATCCCTACTTTATTGTTTCTATCAGAGATCCGGCGGTGGTGTCCACTTTCACAAATACTCAGAAATTGTCTCAGATATGATAGATCAGCCAGTCGAAGAATGGTGGGTGAAAGCAGTGTACGATGTGTACAAGGACAAGTATGATAATGGGTGCCCCGATATCCGTTACATGATATACTTCTGTGTCCTACAGTATTTCACAATCAAGGCATTCGTGCAGCTGGAAATCAACCGCTCGAAGGCGCATTAATTATTGCCTTTACATGAATGTTTTCAGCTGTAGTGAGAAAGAAGCCAAAATCGGTATACGGAAAGGTTCAGGGAACATGTTGCCGCAAAACACTTATAATTGTACTTTCCCGGGTTAATGTAATATCGGGATACAGCGGAGTATACGAATAAGGGGATTCTCTACGAGTGTGCCTCGAATTTTTTTTGCGTCCTCTACTCGTCGCTTCTACTGGGGAAAGGCGGGTGGAATGGCAAAGGATAGCAATGCATTCACATGTAAGGGAAACACGTGTCAATAACAAATAATCATGGGAGGGGATGACTTCCCTTCAGAAGAGTGTCGCCACATGCCTCATAGTTGAAGTCATGCTGAGGACGCAAGACTTAAGTACGGAACTAAAATATAGGATGATGCGTGTGTCTGATGCTCTTATCTTTTTCAAGTGATCTTGTTAGCCAGGTAAAAGATCTATCCACAAGGTTAAGGTGACGGCGAACTGTAGAATTTTTTTTATAAATAGCGGAACTCGATGGTGCCACTGCTATATGACCTGCGCCTTAGATGAATCACTGTGCCAAATATTTCAAATCAGTACATCCTTCATTGTTTGGTCTCCATAATAAGCCGCCCCTGCTTCATTGCTTTCACTAGTTTTAATGTATCATGTTCGAAAAATGATTTGTAATCTGTGGATAAAAACGCTTTGAAGATTAGTCTCTTTCATGCAACGATATATTTGGGGGGGGGAGGAAGTGCCAATTTACCCGAAGGTGGCTTTCTTTCTCGGGGATCGAAAAAGGATAGCATAACAGGGCGCAGAATGGAAAAATACATTTACTCAGTATCGTTGGACGGTTGGCCCGTGTCAAAGAAAAGATCCAAACAGGATTGATTGCTCATGCCTTATTTTGAGCTCATCTCATGTACATATGTGACTTGCATAAAGTGCGAACCGCAGGGCCAGGGCACTGACCTGTTTATAAGCTAGCTTCATGAGTATCACGGGAGTTGCACAAATGGCCGAAATTATCAAAAAACGATGTAAAATATATATTATAACATGTGACTACGACTTTGTGCTAAACTATATGAAGAACAAGTGTGCTTTATATGGTGTATATCGCATGATTGTATTTATTGGTGGTATATTTCGGTATGGTTTCCAGGAGAAGTTGTGCTAGTCAAACAGGGTGGAGAGAAAACAATTTTGGGCTAAGTCTCTGTGAAAAATCAACATTATTTTCTATGTTGCTTTTGAGATTGAGAATAGTAGTAATTTCTGTTTTCAAAAAAAAACGACATCAGCAGGATTCGAACCTGCGCGGGAAATCCCAATGCATGAGCCCGATTAATTCGAGTGCATCGCCTTAACCACTCGGCCACAATGCCTATATAAACAACTATGACTTAATGCAAAATTAAGAAAGCTACAACAATGTGATGTCTACCCGAATTGTTATAGAAGTATACCCACAGAAACCCCTTTATAGTATAACAGCGGTGGAATGAGGGATTTTAGATATATTTCCAAAGAGTGTGCCCATCCAGTAAATTTTCGTAAATCATTATGTTTTGGGAATCTGATGTCACAATAGGTTTGGGTTGAACGCTGGATTTCACCCTTTTTCAGACGAAACACCTCATCAAATGACATATAATGTGCTGTTATAGACACGATAAGAAGCTTTATGGCATTCCATGAACTCGGAGCCCGGGATCCGAGTCATATCAAGATAATATGTATTCAGCGAAGGTGTCGTATTACACAATGACTTTCAAGGAAAACAAAATATACTGGCTTCAAAATTTCCAAAAATAAAGGAGTATTTTCTGGAAAGAAAATTTCAAATTAGGGCGACACGATCGGGCAATGTCTTATAACCAAGCCTTTCTTTAAACGAAATGGGTCATCCAAAAATCTGAGTTATATTAGTGTTTATCGCGGCAGAGACAATCTTCGAGTATTGAACCAAATAAAACTTCAAAACTCCAAGCACAGAGCCAAAATAGGTAAAGGGTCACATTACCACTGTTCAAAAGGAGGTGCTATTGGTTTCACATAGTCCATGTAACTAAAGTAATTATCTCCAGGACCCTTCAAACTCAAAGACAGTTTTGCGTGGGGAGCAAGCAGGTTGAAATGGAAATTTAAAGGTTCTCTTGGTTTAAAAGTGATTTTCAAAAGAGACTTAAAACTAGTCTCGCCTGTCCTTGAATCAGCATACATGACTGGATTTTCAAAATACAATAACCACCAACGCCCACTTCAGACCATTGTAAAAGGCACGATCATTATACGGGCTCAATATAAGAGTTAGCAGGCCATGAAAAAGAATACCTCAATCCACACCAGGAATCTCGACCCGATGTATCATAATTGCAGTATTGCAAATGATATAGTTCAGGATAGCAGGGGATACATTGCCAAAAAGGACGACTTCGGTTGCATGCACCGCAAATAAACAAAACAGACCAAATGACACAACCTATTTATTCCCATAGACCCGAATTCGGCGTTAGTTTTAAAACGACACCTCCCGACGTTAATTGGTTGGTTCAACCCAGTATGAATTACGCTGGTAGACCACGTGACCAAGGACGGCCGATAAAAAATGCCAGGCAATCCGACCCATGGGTGCTACCATGAACTAAGTGTCCATGGTATGTATAACGGTCTGACCAAGAGATTACACACAAAAGGCCATGAAAATGAAGGCGGAAACAGATGTGACCCGTCGCAGGTTCCAAATTTTGAGATGCCATAAGTTCAAGACAAGGACGACTACAATTTGAGCCTGAAACTGGCGAAGTATTTCCTACCATCTTATGTCGACTATCTCTGGAGGCGAACTCAAAATTGATCGCAACAAAAAAAATAAAAATAAACTGTTGCGGCGCAAAGCATATTAGTTAAGCGGGCGTGCGTGTTTTGCTTTACACGGAACTCATGTGCGACTATTGTTTGGGCAATCCTAAAATGGTTCGGAGAACATACTTACATACAGCGCCTATCCATGATTCTGCTCATAATCCCTTGCAGGTCTTTCTTGGTATAGAGCGGCCTTCTACACTTTGCCACTGATAATGCAGTTTTTACTGATTTTTAAGAGTTGAGTCTGAAACAGGCTACTCATTGGTGTTAGCCCAATACCTACACATAATATTCACCAGGATCTTAATTCTGGTGGCTCTGAAACGGTTGCGAGACCGCTGGTTAACGGTTTCAAGCATGCGCAATTTCTTACATATATTGCATGCCGTACCTCCAGCACCGGACTCAACATCAGCAACGGGGCCCGTCGACTTATATCTCTTGGCACTACATGTCCGATATGAGAGTCAGACTCAGTATTCCTGGTTCGGGATAGTGATGATTGCTGGATAGAAGATTGGGTTGATGCTTAACATACGATATGCCTTCTGCGTATAAGAATTCTATTATTACGAAAAAACAAACAAACAAACAAAAGTATAGGTGTGGTGTGTATGCGTCAATTGCTCTCTGGGTGAATCTTCCATCTGACCGACAAGCGGGTGATTCATTTGATGACTTCTTATTTTTATAGTTGAACAGTAATTACCCATTTTGACTTTGGTCAACTTTCTTTCTTGATTTCCGTGAGCTCATTGTTTGATGTTGATTTTTAAGCTTCATGATATTCAGCTATGTATCTGCACGTTTAAGCGGGGAGTTCCCTCCGCCCCGAGTTCAATTCCTCAAATCATTTTTTTGGGCTCCATTTTGTGTTTTGCATTCATTCTCCGCATTTCATTTCCTAGGCCATCAATACAAGTGCTTACGCTTTAATGGAAAAGTTGGTTGTAAACAGAATGACATCATTCGTGTACGTCGATACGGCTGGTCTGGAACGAAGTATATGTCCGCATTAGTCTGTTTGGATTTTTTGCCAAAAAGTACCTGCCAATCAAGCCACTCCTTTCTTCTTGATGATGCGCGTTGCCCGCTCGCTCCACTGTGCAGTACATTCACACACAAACTGTATTTGTTCTAAACTACAATGTTTGCCGTAGGAACGCATATCCAAAAAAAAAAACTTATCTTAATTCTTATGTCCATCATTTATCCAGTGAGTTCTTCTTGATTCAACTTTGGAAATTGGGGTTCTTTTTTTCCATAATGTGTCGGATGTGTTTGTATGATGTGGTTCAAAAAGCAACATGCTACTTAATATCACGCGCGACTTCATGTATACGGCCTAAGGCACGTCTAGTCATGCACTATCGCGAATTCAATACTTCGCGCTTCCTGTTCGGTATACATGCATGAGGAATGTGATTCCTACATATCATTATTTGCTAAAACCCCTTATTCACGTACTTATCAACATTCGCAACAAATTCAAGAGAAAACACTGCCCAATTTTTCAATTTTAATGAAAAAAAGAACCAGGTGGTCACTGAAAACGGAACTAACTACACATATTCATCGTGGTGGCTGGGTATCACCCTTTTCCAGAGTTGTATCCTGCAAATAAAAGCCAAGACTTCGGCCAGCAGAGGACGTAAATTCATATGCAGTAATACTATATGCAGCACACCGTACCGCGCTGAATGAAATTACAGATTCGCAATTCTCCAACGGCTTGCATCTGCAAGTTTTACAGCCAGCATTATATAACAGGCATGCTTCCACTTTGTCGGACTCGTTTTTCTCCTTTCTGCATTACCATACCCCTAACATTCGCTAAAATAAAATGAAGTTCACCAGTCTTGCGGCAGCCTCTGCTTTGGCAGCCTCTGCCTATGCTATCGATGTTGCCTGTCGCGTCGGCGGCATTCAGCAGTCCATTGTTGATTTGGACACGGGTTCGTGTGCATTCGAGATTCCAGAATCAGAGCCAGTGACTTTTGACTTCATTGCGTCCGATAATTACGAGGTCGATGCTTACTACGTTAATGTCAATGGTGAGAAGATCTTCAATGACATCATGAATGCTGGCCGCACTATCTCTGTGTTGGCCAAGGAATTGTACGGTCAATCGGCACTTTTTCCTTACCACGTCAACGCCGAGATGACTCCGGCCGTAAACTCTACCTCGGCTTTGCGTGCTAGATTCAACTCCAAGTTCGTTTCAAAGAGAGATGCAGAGGATGATTTGGTTGCCTACATCATGTCCTTGAATGGTACTGCTCTCTCTGAATTCGCCGAATTCTCCGTCACTGACCCTGACTCTGTATCCTCCGTCTCTAGTGAAGGTTTGTCTACGTCTATGAGCACCTACGTATCTACCACTATCATCACCATTACTTCCTGTTCGGATGAGGTCTGCACAGAGACTGGCGTCACCGCTACCGAGGGTCCAACCACAGTCACTACCGACGGTGAAACCTCAGTTTACTCTACATGGATCCCAGTGACTAAGGAGTCTACTTCTACTGCCACCAACACTGAGACCACTATCATCACGATCACCTCATGCTCTGATCACACATGTTACGAGACTACTGTTGCTGCTACAGAGGGTCCAACCACCGTCACTACCGACGGTGAAACCTCAGTTTACTCTACATGGATCCCAGTGCCTGCGGAGTCTACTTCTACTGTCACCAACACTGAGACCACTATCATCACGATCACCTCATGCTCTGATCACACATGTTACGAGACTACTGTTGCTGCTACAGAGGGTCCAACCACCGTCACCACCGACGGCACCACCACTGTCTACACCACCTGGTGCCCAGTGACTGCTGAGTCTACTTCTACTGTCACCAACACTGAGACCACTATCATCACGATCACCTCATGCTCTGATCACACGTGTTACGAATCCACTGTTGTTGCTACCGAGGGTCCAACCACCGTCACCACCGACGGCACCACCACTGTCTACACCACCTGGTGCCCAGTGACTAAGGAGTCTACTTCTACTGTCACCAACACTGAGACCACTATCATCACGATCACCTCATGCTCTGATCACACGTGTTACGAGTCCACTGTTGTTGCTACCGAGGGTCCAACCACCGTCACCACCGACGGCACCACCACTGTCTACACCACCTGGTGCCCAGTAACTGAGGAGCCAACCTCGACCGTGATGACTACTGAAACTACCGGTACTAACGGTGAAGTTAGCACTGTCACGGTGACTGCCACAAAGGGATCGTACACTAAAACGAACGAGGATGAGACTACTGTCTACACCACTTGGTACACTGTTGTGGAGACTGCTGAGGAGACCCCAGCTGAGACTGCCACTGTCGAGAAGACTTACACCACTGGTGCTGCCGGCACCATGGTTGAAGCCACTACATACAGCGGCATTATCACCACCACCGCCACAGATGTTGCCACTGAGTCCACCGTTTCTGCGATCCCAGCTGTTTCCACTGCTTTCGCCGGAGGCGCTGGTAAAGTCGGTGCCTCGTTGGCTTTGATTGCCATTCCTTTCGCTTACTTCTTGTAAGAGTTTCAAGATTTCTATTTGTGGAATTATCGCTCGATTTGACATTGAGTGTTTCGGACTCGTCAATTATCCATATTGAGTAGATTTCTTAGAATTTTAATTTTCGTTTGGGTTTTTTGTAGAATATTTGTGAATAAATATTTTGTCTAGAATGATTGTAGCGCGAATTGTTTGAGGTAGTATTGCTAAACGCAGTAGTGTGTCGCAATATGTTATTGAAGTATGATTCTGAAATGTTTCAAGTGTCAGCTTAATTCATCTAGGTGTACGGGTTTACAATGTGTTATGAGAATGCTGCTTTGAAGAATCATGACTAGGCGGCACAAGAAGAACCATAAGATCTATTCAGAGCAAGTATATGACCTCATGTGAACACTAAAAACATGTGAAAAGGTTGACTGTATCCTGAGAAAATTTAATTGCGCTTACCCAAAATCTCAGCAAATACTGATTGGCAAAAAAAAACAGGGAGCTAACCATACTCTCAAGCTCCGGGCTATATTCTTTTCAAGTATATCGATCCTGTGAAACTCCTACATTTTTCAACATCGTCAAACGTGCAAATGACACATACATGTGGTAGATGTACTTGTTTTTGGAAAACGCCAAGACATCACTGCGTTTTCGGAAATTTGATGTGCCATATGCGATATGCTCATAACTTTTCTTCTCCAAAATCAAGTTATTCGTCCAAATATGAAACCTTCTTGGCGAGTTCACCAGAGGGAGAAGAAGAAATATAAAAGGTTAGCGGGATCACATGAATTTGTGTCTGTTGCAACATCAACAACAACATTTTATCATTCGCTTAGAGATGTTAATTGCTCCATATTTGTTTGCTTATGTATGCGCAGAAGAAATAGCTAGGTACTCAGGTTCAGCATCATGGAAAATTGACACACTATCCACTACTTCTCGCTCAGATGGTGACTGGCTGGCTGGTGTGAATGAGCAAATGGCAACTCCACCAATCTCTGGTCCAAACGAGTTGCTGGGCTTATCAGAGGAAGATTCTCTATACGATTTAATAGTCTCTCAAGATATGGTGGATATTACTAAAATTAAAATTCCCAATAATGAGATTGTTTCATCTACTTCTTTACTTCCTTCGTTTGGAGTCCCAACCATGGTAATCCCGTCCGTGACGGATGCTTCAGGTTCAGTGGAAATCCACAAGATGGAACCTGATATGGCCAACTGGGACATGGGTTCCAAGATTCGTGATAATACAGACTTTTATATTGAAATGACAGCCGATGTGTCGTCCACAGACAGTGTCATTTTGAGAACATTGGTGAATACTATACTCAGAACAGAGGGTCGTAAGTTGGTTACAGAATATGAAACAGCTACTGAAACAATTTATTCATGTACCAGACCTAATTGCATTATTTCAAGCAGTGTTTCGACTTCATCAAGCACAACGGAATCATCAGTTTCAAATAACTCCAAACCGAGTTCCGAATATTTAACATCTCTGTGGCTGACTGATTCTTCCAGTGAAATAAAGAGTACTTCTACAGAATATTCCCTGACTGCGTCTAGTGAAACCTATCTGTCAAACTTTCCAGAGTTTTCTTCTCACAGCTTGTTTTCAACCCTGTCATTTCAGACAACGACCTCGTCGTGCCCTAGCTCTGAAACAACTAATTTACTGACCAGTTCTTCGTCAAGTTTTGTACCAGACATCCCATCAAGTGATACATCTTTTCTGACTTTGACAACTAGAACGACGAGCACAACAGTTGTATCATCATGTCCAAGCTCTGAAACAAGCACTGTACTGACCAGTTCTTCGTCAAGTTTTGTACCAGACATCCCATCAAGTGATACATCTTTTCTGACTTTGACAACTAGAACGACGAGCACAACAGTTGTATCATCATGTCCAAGCTCTGAAACAACCACTGCACTGACCAGTACTATATCCAGTACATCCTGCAGCACATCAACCAGCAGCTCAACAAGTTGTTTATCGACTACTACATCTAGTATCTTCTCTAGTATTCTTTCAACCACTACACCTTGTACCTCATCAAGTTCTTCTTCTGAAAGTTCTCCTGGTTCTTCAGGATCTGAAGTAACGAAGTCATCAACGTACTCTTCGAGTATCTCTACTGTTTTCAGTACTCCACCAGATGTTCCATCAAATTCTATGTCAAGTTCTTCCTCTGAAAGTTCTCCTGATTCTTCAGGATCTGAAGTAACGAAGTCATCAACGTACTCTTCGAGTATCTCTACTGTTTTCAGTACTCCACCAGATGTTCCATCAAATTCTATGTCAAGTTCTTCCTCTGAAAGTTCTCCTGATTCTTCAGGATCTGAAGTAACGAAGTCATCAACGTACTCTTCGAGTATCTCTACTGTTTTCAGTACTCCACCAGATGTTCCATCAAATTCTATGTCAAGTTCTTCCTCTGAAAGTTCTCCTGATTCTTCAGGATCTGAAGTAACGAAGTCATCAACGTACTCTTCGAGTATCGTGTCGTCTGTCCCTCCTTTACCATTGTCTTCGGCCCCGTCTTTCTCGATCATGTCAACTTCGAGAGTGTCTATCCCACCCTTTCCAGAGTCCCAAACCTACAGAGCCTCTCTGTCAGTATCCACGCCGTCTTCTGAAGTTTTTCTGATGAGCACACCATCGATACTGCGGAGTGTTTCTTCATCGACCAACCTGACTACTGATACCCCAATATGGAACTCATCCACAGCCTCTTCACTGAGTCTTGTTGCTTTTTCCATTCCAAGCTCCTGGAACCAGTCCAACTCGAATTCTCTGCCCGAACCAGAAACCACTACCCATGGCTCTTCTGTGAGTATCGAAAGCAGTAGATACACGACAACATCATCTTGGGAGAAACCGATCCCCTCTCTGGATATCCACACATCCCCCTCGCAATCCACTACGCATATAATTATCACAACATCGGTGCCCGATAAACCTGGTATCACAATTTCCTCAAGCAGAATGTTGTCTTGTGAATCTGATTGTATGCCTCATACCAGCGTCACCATCAGCACTTATGATGGATCGGGGCAAAGATCTTTGGTTTCAAAGGCGACCTTGGCTATTGTCATGTTCCTTGGTGTAATGGGTATAAATTAGTTTCATTCGATTTAAAAAACCTGATTTCATTTAAATATATGACCCCAAAATTCGTGTTCACCTTCGTTTTGACGACTTCGTTGTGCATTTTGGAGCAAGACGACTACATGCAGTATACATTGCGCATTATATAGAAGTAAATACTTTACTTTAATAAACGTCAAATTTCTCAGTAGAAGAAAAATATAATATCGAGATAGAGATGCTCTCATGTATTTATACCTAAGTTTGAGTGACACTTTGCAGTCTAATAGACTTCCAAAATATACCTGCCGTCTTCTTTCATATCCTCGACAACCTTGGAAACATCAGAAATTTTCTTGCCTTCTCTTTTAGCCCCATTTTGTACAATGTCTTCCAAACAGGCAGTGATATCGGGCACGGGCCACGTTGGGCCACACAAATAGAAGGATCCATTCTTGGTAACAACAGCATCGGTTAACTCCTCAATGGAGCTTCGGATCTTGTCTTGAATGTAGATCTTCTCGGGTTGGTCACGCGAAAACGCAGCTCCAATATGAGTCAAAATACCAGCAGCCTTGTACGCCTCCCATAACTCTCCATAGAGATACTCTTCCTTCTTGTGTCTTGATCCCATGTATAAGTAAATTTCTCCAATGGTTTGACCTTGAGCTTGTTGCCAGATCTTTTCTTCAATGAATGCCTTGAAAGGTGCCAAGCCAGTACCCAAACCGGACATAATAATTGGTTGCTCAGGAAGCTTGGGCAACTTCATAACTGATGGCTTCACACTTACCACGAGCTCGTCCCCGATACTCAAGTCAGACAAGTACTTAGAGCAGTGCCCATACCTAGTTCTGCCCCTAGAGTCGACCCAGTCCACAACAACAATCAACAAATGCACGGCATTGGGGTGCATTTTCTGAGAAGAGGCGATGGAGTACTCCCTTCTTTTCAAAGGAGCGATGATTTTAACCAAGTCTTCGAACGAAGGGCGGGCAGATTTAAACTCCTCCAAGACATCAACATAAGTGTCGAAATCAACATCTTGCCTTTTCTTCAACTCCTCAGCTCCCGCAGAAGAGGCCAATTTTTCCAACGATGCCTTTTCGCTTTCTTCAGTAGCGAATGGGGCCAAAGATTCGTAGAATCTCTTTGGAGGCTTACCCGTGAAGTCAACATTCTCTGCCAAAGCTTGTCTGGCAGAGCGGATCTCAAATAAAGTAGGATTTTCCTTGTTGGAGACCTCAATTAAGGAGTCGCCATCCACTCCATAAAATTTCAAAAACTTCTCAACCTCAGCACTGTTATTACGTCCATGAATACCCAAGGCCTCACCAATGTCATAAGTCAATCCAGTTCCGGTGACGTCAAATTCAATGTGGAAAATGTTTCTTGAGTACTCGTTCGGTGTCAATCTCTTGTTTTCTTGCACCTTGACAACGAAGTTTTTGACAGGTAAATCAGGTCTTAAATCCCTTGAAATGCCGTAAGCTTCTGGGAATGCCAACTTTTTAGCGACATCAGATGTTCCGACATGGAAGGATTCTTCAGTGGAAGGCTGCTTGGTTCTTGGGTTAGGGAAGAACGAAGTCTCAGTTGGGAAGAATGGCAAGACCAAATTTTCAACATCTTCTTCCTTTTCTTTCTTTTCTTTCTTTTCTTCCTTGTTTTCTTCATCCTTCAAATCAATCCATTCGGGAAGGATGTTGACAATCTTTAAGCCCATCTTTTCGTCTACTGTGGCAACGAACTTGTCTAAGACCGCAGCTAACAATTCAAAGTCATTGCCGTTTCCTTGCAACAATTTGTTAACGACGAAGGAACCCAATTGGGGCAAAGAAGCTCTCCAAAATCCAATTTGCGTCAAGAAGTCCGCAGAGAAACCCTTGGTTGAGTCACTTACAGCATCCAACTCCTCAACAATGGAGGAGTCCACCACAACCAACTTAAGATTGTTGGCGGCCAAGGCACGCCTGAAGTCAGCAGGCAACTTTTCAACAACATCAGCTTCCACAGAGTTTGTAATCTTTTTTTCGTTGATCAATAGTATTGTGGCTCCAGGCTTTGCGGTTGCCAAGACGTCAAAGTGGTTTAAAATGGAAGTATTCTCGATCAACACTACGTCAGCTGCATCAACAACCAGCGAAGCCGTATAGCCTTTGGATCTAGAGACAATCAGAGACTGGAAGATTCCGCCACTAACAGAGGTGTCGAACTTATTTCTGACGCTGACACGCTTGGAGCTATCTAAAGAGAGAGAAAGAGCCAATTTTCCTGCAGTGGCGACGAGGTCGCTGTTGTCCCTAATCCAGAACAAGTATGACCCTTCTGGCGACGTGAAAGCCGTGACATCGTTCGTCCCCACAGCGCCAGTGGTTTCCTTAGATCCCAATACCACGCTGTGCTCAATGTTGGGCACAAAAGCGCTGAGGGTCTTATAAACGGTGATGGGGGACCACACGTAGTTCGCAGGGTAAACAAAATCTTCAACGATGATGCCTGCAAAGCGACCGGTGAGGAATAATGCCGCGGTGACATCGGCCTTCAAAGCAGCAGACAGCTGGGGCAGCAAGACCACGACTTTACGCGTAGACGCCGGAATGGCCGCGGAAAACTTGTGCTGCGCAAAAGGGAAAGGAACTCTAACCTTAACGACACCAATGCGCGCGGCTGGGGAAGCCTGGGCCTTGGAGACAAGCGCTGCAACCTGGGTGGCTTCGTGGGCACCGTGCACAACAAATACCGTCTCTGGCAGGGAGTGTCCTTCGTACTCAAAAGGCGAGATGGAAGTGCCCGCAACGGCGTTAAAGGTATCGAAAGCGATGTCCAACGCATGGTCTACACCGGCAGGTTTGGCGGCCCCCGAGGTGAGCAATTGTTGATACAAGCGGCCCACGTCGGCGACGGACAAAACGCCATCGAAGTGCTGGAATGTGCGGGAGAACTCAGGGCCGTCAAATAAGTGCACAGACGGGGCACCTGTCAATGCTGCCAAGAAGTGGTTGAGCACAACGGAGTGTTGCAAATCCGAGGCGTCGTAGCTGACAGGAGACACCACGGGAAGGCCCAACTTGCGCGCAACGGCAACGGGCCCCGCGTAGTTGGAGACCAAAGTGCCCGATGCAGAGTCGTAGTCGATCGCGCACACGTTCAAGCTCAAGGGCACGGACGCAGACGTGGCGAGCGCCGGCTGCATGTACGCCAATGCTGAGGCGCCCAAAACAGCAGTAAAAGGCGCCTGTGGCCCCGAAGCCTGGCTGGCAAATCCAAAGATGGCATTTGCAGCACCCAGGCGGGGCTCCAAGCGGTGGAAAAGTGGCACGGCACCCAAGGCGTTCAGGCGCTTAAAGGAGGACGCCCAGAGTTGCAAATGGGCGTCGGCCAAGTTGTCTGCACCGGGAGTCTCGTAAGAAAAGATGGAGTCGGCCAAGGCGTAGACAGCCTGAGAGATGACGGTGGCAGCGCTCGAGTAGACGTCGTTTTTCAAGACGTGGGGGTCGGCGGACACACCGAAGGGACTGGCCCTGATGTTGTGGGCCAGGCTGGCGTCGATAGCCGACGCGGCAGAGGGCGTTCTTTCACCGGCAATATTGCTCATTGTTGCTGAAGCTGAAATCAGTACACTCTATAGCCTCAAAAAATAGGGGGAAGGAGGCGGGTGGAAGAAAAGTGCTTTTCGAGGCATTTTTGAGGGCCATAATCAATGGCTGAAAATTGTATAGCGGCGTACCGAATATGCAAGTGCACGTGACAAGAGGCAACAGGTGCATGGACGGCAGATACCAGTTTACCGGTGCGAAGAAGAACAGGTAGTAGGGAAAGTAAGAACATCCTTATCGCAAGCGCGGCTGGTAATGGGTCAAGAATGTCTGTAATTATGGATGCGGTCTTCGGGTGGAACGGCTTGGCGCCCTATAGTGTATGTCCCTAAGGGCAAGTGGTTGTAACGACATCTTAAGTTCACTTTTATTTTTTTCAGGTATATGTATATAGAACGATGAGGGGCTGTAGGATAGGGTTATATAGAGGCGTCGGCTAATCACATTCCTTTGTTTGCGCCAGCCTTTCGATGTCATTACTAATTGTGGCGTTTAATGTATGAAAGAGGAACACGGACTTCAGCCCAGGGTCCAAAATTATGGGGTGTTCTCGTGGGTACCGAGAGAAATTCAGAATTCCGTGCATGCGAGGGGTTTTATATTCATCGTGGGAAACGGTGCTCGTGTGCTTAGCTTGAACGGGGATAGACAAGTATTTTTCTTCATGAGGGAGTTGCTATATTTAAAGTTGCACGGATACTGTCTCTGATTGGCAATAAGATTTTTCAGGTTCTAAAGGAGGGGGGAGTAGAAGGGGATGATCCGAAACGCTTCTACAGAAATAAGATAAGAAATACCTTCATTGGGGTAACGACGGTTCAGTTGTTGTGCGGACTTCTGTTTAGACAGCCCTGAGAAATTATTCCCAAGCACAGTTTGGGAGCTGGGTGACCTGTGTCTACTAATGATGATATAGGGAGAACCAACCAACGCACTATAATAAACTCTTCCTTCGAAAGAGCTACTGGGAATGCATCAGAAGTATTGCGCATAATCAGTCACATGTTTAAGAGGCCAAGTAGAAGCAGCCAGTCTACGACAGAAAGAAGCGTGTCTGGCGTAGAATACTGGTGTCATCTGAATGAATATCCCCAATGCCGTCCACTTCAGTTTCAGAGGTCAATAAAGGAGCATTGCTACGAGGTTTTTCTTTTGGCCTTTTTAAGAAATATCCAATATAGAACTCACGGCTCTATACAAAAACTATCGGAGATTTGGGGACAGCGAATCGCATCACTATACGCGAGGCAAGTCGCGTAAGTCTTAAGGCATTTTTGGTGGTATTTAAAGTTGAATAATGATGGTGGAGAGCTGGTAAAATTGCCCTGATTAGGGTGTGTATCTATTGGACCAGTAAAAAGAAGATAGAAACAGATGGCGGCTCGAAAATAAAAGGGGCTCGGTCGTTTTGGACAAAGAACACTTACTAATATACGACTTCACTTCTAAGGCTGTAAATGTTCGTCCATTCAGTTCTTGCGGCAGAACTCGATAAACCATTACAACCGATAAAAAAGTTACCAGAAATGATTTTTCAGAAAATTTCCTTGTCGCCATAACTCGTTCTGGTTTCCTATTGTTAAAGAAACTAAAGGGTTCAATAGCATTTCTGGTTTCGGCTCAGAGCTTAAATTTGCATGGTGGTAAACGTGGAAGCAGATATTTAATGGGCATTGACTTTAATCTTTTGCGATTAACAACCAAACGTTATATTTCATCCAAAATTTAATTCCATCTTCACGCCTATCATCGCCAAAGACAATTTAAATCATATTCAATTAGAAGCAGCAGAAATAAACATCACTTCTCAGACCCTCGTAATAAATTTCTGGAATAATTTGTATCCGTATTTGGTCATTTCACTGGTTTAATGGGTATATGTGAATGTCAGGGTTTTCGAGACGCTATCGGCGGTGTCTATTCAGAATCGCGGATCCCAACTATGTTGAAAACGGAAAGTAATATGAAGATACCCACATGGAATTTTCATTAGTTTTTTATTAGTTTTGAGCTCTTTCAAAAAAGATGAAATACAAAGTCGCTTCAATTTGAGATAGGCTTAACATTACTCAAACGTTTGGCAACCTTCTGGCAAAAAAATACATGCATCTCATATAATAAGTGTATCTTATATAAAAAAAATTATTCTTAGAATAAACCATCACGTATTCATTATATCACACCAATGGGCTAGGAAATAAAACCAAAATCTTTTGGAAAATATAATTATGATATTTCTACCCTTCCTTATGATCCTGATTTTGAATAAAGGGCATGGAAACGGTATTGTTAAAATAATTATTATTACGGAACACATAGACCCTGATCTGCCTGGAATCGCGAATTTTGTAACATGTAACACTAATATTGAGATGGAACAAAATTTAAACCAGTTATAATTTGCTTCTCAACTCGGTTTTGGGATCATTATGACTTACTGCTTTACATGATTACTGTAAAATAACAGCCTTTCAGGTGTTGAACGTTAAGAATTATTAAACGTACCTGCTATTTTAGTATTATGGACGTACGATTGATCGACATCGGACACATCAGCTCTGGTCCGGCAAACAAAACATATACATTCTAAAGGAACCTCCAAAGGAAGTCTTAGTTATGGCCAACTAATTTGAATTTGATAAACCTCATTCTGGTTTTTCTCGGACCATTTAGATAACATCAGAAGTCCCCCGTCTTTCATGACGCGCATTTGTATTTGTATATAAAAAAAGGCTCATGTTCGCAAAATTAGAATCTAAAAATCATTTATTTTAAACTCCGATAAAAAATAAAATAAAATAAAACAAAACAAAACAGAAATCAAATGTATCACTAAGCTTATAATAACATCGCTATATAAAAGAACTGTTTATTATTGTACCACTATCGCTCAATGAGCATTTCGACTTCCACGCAGGTGGAAATAGAGTCCTTGATTCCGGCTAATTTTACAGAGTTCTATATTTTAACAGGCCCTCTCCACACTGGAGCTGAAACCATCAGCACTAAACGGTACATGAAAAAAAATACCAGAAAAAGAAAGCCCAAGACAAAGCAGGCCACGAAACACATGAAACAGGGGTATGCGATTGATCTGCCAGATGCCATCTCGAGAATCATGCGCTTGAATGAGCAGAATTTTATGGCACAAAACGATATCTCACAGCTCCAAAGAAGAATCAAGAAAGTCAAACTCATATGCAAAGCTCGAGGTGCTGTCAGTTTTTTCCAGGAAGACGTGAAACAGATTGAGTCGGAAATAGAGGACTTAATACAGGAACAGTTAGACTTTAAATGTGAGGTAAACCAGATCCAGAATAAGCTTTTGAAGGAACGAGAACATCGAAAAAAAAGACGCAGGTGAGAAGCATCAACTGCATCGCAAGAAGTTATCCTGAAACTCTGTTTTGGATGCACTATTTGTGGAAAGGAGTACGGAAGCAATTCACGATGAACATGATACAATATATTGACTTTGGCAGAAGTTTCAAATTAGCTTCCCATCACATAGTACATTTATGGGACCTACATGAATTTTGTTAATTGAATTTAGGATCATATCTTAGCATCACGCAATGATTTTTCTTTCGTTATATATTGATCCATTCAGCCACAGACCGAGGATGCGAAATGAGGGTCTAACTTATGATTAACTTACCGAATAAAGTCCATGGAATTGCTTAAGCTGGTAGACAAATTTTTCAATGGTCATTTTCATACAGTTTGAATTGTAAAAATCAATGAGCGCATTGGTCGTTGCGTGTTGAGAGAAACGATGATGGGTGCTATATCTATGGAAGCATAATAGCAGAAAGTTGGCATTTGGAAACTGAAAGTGGGGAGCGTTGAAATGTCTGTAGTTTCCATTTGAATTCATCAGCTCTAATTCCGATCTTTATTCCTAGAAATACTTCACCGGATGACCGTGGTGAGATCTCTCTTGAGGTAAACGTATATACGTCGAGCAGAACAGAAAACAGTAGAAGCAAAACTTGATGCAAAGTGACCGGGTATCTTGACGACCAGAATTTTTGAGCGGCGTTCCCGCTTATATTATTTCGAAGCCCGTAGACGAGGTAGCCCCACCAAAACAGTCCTCCTCACACATGTTGATATTTTCTCTCGCAAGCTTGGTTGACTTTCCTGAGCTATGACCAAAAAGACGGTTGTTTTTACCAGGCATACATTGATTTTATTTCGTCATTAGCCAGTCGAACCCACCAGGAAAGCGTCGTTTTAAAGACCAGGGAACTGAGGAGAAACGACGCTTAATGCCAAGGCATAATGGTCGGTATAAATACTAGGCAATACCCCTGTCCTGGTTGACATGCAGAATAGATTCCACATACTTAGTATCAACGTCTGGGTATTCTGCGAGAGACCACCATGTTTTTGTGATGCAGCGCGAGCTGGGTAGTACGCCTTCAAAGCGTTTCTTAATCCAAGCCATAGCAGCTCCCGCACCGATGTACGACTCGGATACGTGGCTCGTAGACTCGACGTAGTTGATTTCGAACGAGCGGATGCCCCAGTCGCAGAAGTTTTGCACGACCCGCTTTGTGTCGGCGATGGGCGCAATGGGGTCGCCCAAGGCGTGATGCAAGAATAATGGGCATTCGGGAATGCCGACTTCGCGCCGCAACGCCACAGTGTTGGAGTCAATGACATGGCGTATGATGGGGTCTTGCAACGCACCCTCTTTGAAGTAAGCGCTGCGGCCCGTGAAGAAGCGCACCATAAAGAATCTCAACAAGCCGTGCATGAGGCACCATTTTTTCGCCTTCACCAAGAGCTTCGTCACATTCAGCAGCAGCAGTATGTACTTCTTATACACTGGCGCCAACTCCAGGTACTGCGCAGCCAATCCGCTGAGCGCCATGCCCACCAAGCCCGAAAAGTACGTGCCGTCGACGGTCTGGATGGTGGCCTCGTAGTTGGTGATCCATCCGCCCAAGGCTGCGCCCACTAACTGCGCCTGGAGTTCGGGTGCATATTGTGGCTGGAGCGTAGCGGCCCAGCCCGTGGCAATCAGGCCTCCAGAGTAGCCCCACAAGGCAACACGGGCCTGTCGTGAGACACCCGAGACCTTGCCAGTGACCAAGACACCGCGGACCGCGTCCAAGGTAGCGCGACCCGCAAGACGGCCTGCGCCAAATGCCGCGTGGAGACCATCGTAGTCGGGTACCACGATGTCCCAGCCGTACTCAAGCGGCTTTTCCAACTTGAAGACGGCGTCCAGCAACCCGGCCGACGGCGCGCAATCCACACAGGGCAGATCGGTAGGTGCCTGGAAGGAAAGCAAGCACTGGCCGTTGCTCTTTTTGGCCACGAGAAGTGTCGCCACAATGCCGACGGCGCGGTCGAGCGAGTCCGTCGACCGCACCATAAACTGGTACATGGCCCGCGTGTTCTTGGGCATATATGAAGGCACAATCTCACGCATCCGGATCACCTGTCCTGGGTAGTAGCTATCAATGTTGGCGGGCTCCACGTAGAACGCCTCACCTGAGACCTTGGTGTTCTGCGGCACGCGCGGCACTGCCGTACTTGTCTCCGAGAAGTCGTACATGCGCACCTGGTCCAGAGACTGCTGCTCACTCGTAGGCCCATCTAGGTCGTCCAACGCCATTCCTGACGCGCCCACAGCCTCTTCTTCTTTCTGGGGCCCTGCACCCGCGCCGTCATCTACATCGACACTGTGGCTGAGCTCGTAGTACTCGTGCTCGCGCACAAGAGTCTTCTCAGGAGTGTCGAGATCTTCGAGGCGAAGGCCGTGGAAAGCAAAATCGACGAAACCAGCCGCGGGTTTGCGTGCCGGCGACAGGGCGGGTGTTTCCGTAGAGGGCTCTGAAAAACTGAGGGCTTTGCTGGGACTTGGGTGAACTGCACTGCTTGCCTGGGAGTCATAACCAGCCGCCACCGCCACCATGACCGCCATAGAAGCGAGCCACACTAAGATCAAGGGCAGAGAAAACGTTGCGTATTTCATGAAAGATATGGGGGCGCAAATACTGTTTTCTAGAGACAAGAATAATAGAAAAAAAAAAGATCGAGGAGAGTCCGCAACTTGTGCCTATCCTTTTATAGGCTTCGACATAGGCATTTGCCTGCGACAAACCGGCATCAGTTTAGCCCCACCCACTGGCTGGTGCAATCTCAGAGAAGCCGGCTTCGGATATGGATGCGTCCAACCATGTGGCGGCATAGCTCATTGGGGCAGGTCCTGGATTTTGCCGCCGGCACGCACACAAAAACATGCAAAGACATACACTAGCAGAATAGCATGTTTATGCACGAGCTTATATGCCTTCGCCGGTGCTGGCTGAGACAGCGCCAACAAAAGTTAGGACGAGAGCTTTAAGCAAGGTGGAGGTCGGAAAAGGTGCCAACACGCCGTGTAAAGCTCACAAATATCCGTCAGGTACAGGAATTTGCTGTTACCAACCAGCTATCATTGGTACCCCGGATCTCGTTTTGCGGGGTAGCGTAATGACGTCGTTTTTGCATACCTGTCTACGCCCGGGTACGGAGCCCGAAGGATATGAAAGAATACTTTTCGCCAGGGCCAAGAACACGCTGCTGGGAAGGGGCAGGATCGTGCGGTCAATGGGTTGTTCAAACAATGCGGCGGCACGAACCAAGAACACAAGAACACAGAGTCCCAAAATCCAAAATCCCAAAACCCAAGAGAAACAATGAAACAAGACCAGGCAGAGGCGGCCGAATGCATATATGGCATTGACGGCATGTATAAAAGAGATACAAAGCACGGAGAAAAAGACGGGGTAGTTTCGGGCGCACATTTCAATGGCAAGGATGCGAGAAGGGAAGAAATAGACGTAGACAATGCAACTGGGCTTCCAGAAGGAGCGTGCATGAAACCAAGGCTTGCCTGCAGGCCAAAGAAGACGGCGCGCATTGCCAAAGTCGTTTTGGAGAGCACACCAATAAAAATAGAAACAGGCCTTGGCGTAGGTAAGAATAAGCACAGGAACAAGAACATGCCCGAAAATAAAACAATGGCTTGTGCATATCCTGTTTCTCTCGACAAGGTTTTTTACAAAGCGGGCCGCTTTCCTCCTCCTTCTCTTTTCTTCTTCTACGTCTGGTTACACAACCTTGATATGGCAGTAGAATGCATTGATCTCGTCTACCGAAAGAAAAAAAGAAATTTTGCTTACATGCGAGACCAGACGCTCTTACAACAATGACCGCCTGCTTATTTGTACTGAAATGTCTTTTTGTAGAGATCCAGCAGATATCCTTAGACTCATCCCATGCGCCTAGAGAGTCATCCGCAATTACCAATATATTCCGAGCAACTCCCACGGGCCATTACGTACGTATGGTGACTAAACCACGAGCAGAATTTGGAAACTGTGTATAAGTGGGCCTTGGTATCATGGGTGTTCATGTCCCGACTTCTCCAGCAAGGCTGTACGATGTTGTTGCCGGTTGTGGGTGGTATTATTCCGTGATTTTCTGTATGAAAATATTTATCCTGCGAGCGTGATTTCCGCTTCTTTGCTAACATTTCAGGACAGGCAGAAACTGAGTGGTCGGTCATATTTGTTCAATTTTCCAAGAAGATGTTCTCTCAAGAATAAGAGAAAATGGCTTCAAGTTTCATGACTCATAGAAAAGAACAGAGACTTAAGGATTGCGTGGTTTCTTACCAAACATCCGTTAAGCTGGCTTCTGAGTGGTTTAAGAACGTCAGTTTGGCTGATAATAAGATGTAGGCAAGACGGCCAATTGCAGTGGGGTCGTGAATTCGGTTTGGCATACCCAACAAGCACTTGAGGACTTAGCTGGAGGCCCGTTCCATGATGTTGGGATGTATTCACATGAAATATGAGTGATCGAACGGAATAATATGTGAGAGGCCTCTATAAAAATAGTTCCTGCCACCTGGAGAGAGGGCCTTATTGGGTTGCGCATATGTCATGCCATTTTCGACCCCTGAGTAGAAACAGGCGTAAAAGCCGAAACACATGAGACACCAATATGTTTGGATATATAAGAATGTTCATGAACCAATAGTTTTCTTGTTAACGGCTTGAGTTTGATAAGTTGTATGATGAGGTTCAGAGCCCTTAACTAAAAGAAACGCGTCGGCACAGAAATTCAACTGAAAGTGCCAAGGCCAAAATACCCTTGGGCTACTTTTCAAAACGGTATATCGATGCAACACATAAATATTTTTAGCCAATAGAGAAAAAGAAGTTTTTGTGAATGAACATATCCTCATATGAGAAAAATTGAGTATGTCTCATCCCCCATTTTGAAGGGGGGAGGGATACGCAATTGTATATTTTTTTGCAAAGTTTCAGAAGCCGCTTCAAATATCTAAAAACTAAGTTTTTGCAGGTAGCTTCTCGCAGATTGTTTCTGCCAAACCGTATATAAAAGTGCCAGCGGTCTATGTCTTTTTTACGCATTCACGTATATATCTATCGAGATACTTCTTCATTTACCAATTCACCGGGCTAGAATTTCAATGACAAATAAAAAAGTTTTGGGCCCGGATGACATGCCCCACAAACATAGAAATTGTTTAGATAAAAGATAGTGGATCACATTGTTAAAAAGGCCCATATGACACAAGCACCCAAAAGAGGGTATTGAGAAATTAAAGCGCTATACCATCATCGAATGGTCTGGTGGGTCATTTCGGGACGCGCGCGCACTAGCCAATCTGAGCAAGATAGATCACCTCTACTTCCGTTTTCTCTCGTTTCCTTTTTTTTTCTTCCCGTTTTCTATTGTATCTTAAACAATTGCCGAGTCCACCTGATCAAGCAGGCTATTCTGTTTCCGAATATCTGACACTACTATTGGGAGCATTTTTTTGTACTCATTTCCAAAAAAAGAGCTGGTATTCACCAAATGTTGCGTGTTCGTACGGGCGCTCACCCCGGGTTCCGCTTTTCATTTGCACGTAGTCCAAGCTCAGCAACCAGAACCCAAAACTTCCACTCGATCCAAAGATCACTCCAGGCACATGCCAAGAACATCACTGACAGCAAAAACGGGCCTAAGCGGCCGTTGTTTGGCGATGCAAGAATGTTTCTTATTGCCGCCGCCGGAGCCACCGGCGGATACCTTATACTGGAGATTTTTCAAACTCAAAAAGCTAGGCAGATACCCAACAAGAGCGAGGCAGCCGTAGAATCTGCGGATCGCTCCACAAAGCCGCTCGAGGCCGTCCTGATGCCCGTGTATGCTGACCGAGCGGCGTTCGAGGAAGCCATTGTCCATTTCAAAACCGCTGTGGGCGCCGAAAACGTGACCCTGGACGAAGTGGTGACACGGCTGCATGCAGACTCGTTTTTCCTGACACATCACCCACCAGACCCGGCTGTGCAGACTCCGTCTGTGGTGGTGTACCCTCAAAATACTGACCAGGTGTCTCAAATTTTGCAGATAGCGCACAAATTCCGTGTGCCGGTCGTGGCAAACGCCGGATTGACATCTTTAGAAGGCCACAACATGCACACGCGTGGCCCGCATTCCGTGGCGGTGCTGCTCTCGGCTATGGACGAGGTGCTTGCGGTGAACGCTGCCGATATGGATGCGACCGTGCAGGCAGGTGTCGGGTGGCAGGAACTTGACGAGTACTTGAGTCTTAGCGACGACGCAAGCCATCTTATGTTTGGGCCTGACCCAGGCGCTGGTGCAACGCTTGCTGGTATGGTGGGCACTTCCGCTTCCGGCACCAACGCTTACCGGTATGGCACAATGAAGGAAAACGTTGTGAACTTGACTGTTGTCCTTGCAGATGGCACCATAATCAAGACGCGTCGTCGGCCACGCAAGTCACTGGCGGGGTACGATCTCACGCGGCTCTTTATTGGGTCTGAGGGCACGTTGGGGATTGTGACTGAGATCACTGTCAAGTTGCACCCCCGGCCCGCGCACGAGCTTGTGGCGATTGCCGCCTTCCCAAGTATCCGTGAAGCTGCAGCTACAGCGCAGACCATCTTGGGGCGGCTGGGCGTGCAGCCCAATGCAATTGAACTCGTCAATGAGACTACGATGGGGTTCGTGAATGCGAGCGGCGTGCTGGAAAAGAAGTTCATGGAGGTGCCTTCGTTGCTTTTGAAGGTAGGTGGGAACAACGACGCTGCGATCCGCGAGCTGTTGGGGCTGATTGAACAAATCGCCAAGGAGAACCACGTTCTTCTGTTTGAGAAGTCGGCTTCTCCAGACGATAACTATGTTCTCTGGGGCGCGCGCCGATCCGGCTTATGGCTGACTTTCGATTATGGCGCCAAAGTGTTAGACGACCCGGAAGATGTACAGCTCTGGACGACAGACTTTGCCGTGCCAATCTCAAAAATGGCGCAGTTGATTGATGAGACCAACGCTGACTTACTTGCGCTGGGGTTTAAAGACCGGTTTTCAGTCCTTGGCCACGTTGGAGACGGCAACTGTCATTTCCTTCTCTTGTATAACTCGAAGGACTACCACAAAACCAAGGCCGTGGTAGACAGAATGGTGGAGCGCGCCATAGGCTATGACGGAACGTGTACGGGCGAGCATGGTGTGGGCGTCGGGAAGAGGGCTTATGTCGAAGCCGAACTAGGCACGCCGGCTGTAGATTTGATGCGCCAGTTAAAGTTTGCGTTGGACCCTCGGGCCATTTTGAATCCTGATAAGGTTTTTAAGATCGACATCCAGGACAATTTGGACGAGTTGTTAAACTCGGGACACGTGCTTGACAACCCAAAGTGCTGCTAGAACAATTTGTCGTGATGGCCTTGAACTTGAAGTGCCCCACTTGGGGACTGGGCTGGGTTGTTTTAGAGTGTCTTCTCAGCGAAAGAGAAGCATCCGAACTTCACAATCTTGTTTACAAAAAAGATAGATCTTTGACTGCTGCGGTTAAACATATCCCACCGCGGCTTTAAATACTCAGATAAGTCTTCAAACTGAGTGGTGCAAGTTCAGCATCACGAATGTTCAGCAGGACAACCGAGGCCCGTGAGAATCTTTCAAGCGGTCCTCTACATTGGGTCACCAAGAGGGTCTTAAGTGTTTGGACATCATGGCCCTCTCATAGTATAGGATCACTGCGCAAGCCAGCCAACGCGCATCACGCGACTGCTTGTATCGGGATCCCGTCCAGAATCGCGCAAATCCAAGATCATAAAGAACAGAGCCGCCATAGCAAACGTGTTTAAACACACTACCCCGATAACCGCACACGGCTGGAAAACCCACGGAGTCTGTGACTGAGACGAGACCCACGAACACATACATACGAACGAGGTCGTGGAAGTGCAGGATTTAACGAAGCAGCATCAGCATCATGAGTAGCGAGAAGCCCGAACTGAAGGCGCTAGAGCTTTCATACATCACGACAAAAGAACACTGTTTCAAGCTCAACCCGCACCGTCCCAAGGCAGCAAACCGGCGGTTCAAAACAGGAAAGCAGCTTATGGCAGATGAGGTGCGGTATCTCCAGGGCAAGAAGTTGGGGATCGACACGCCGACGTTCATGCTGATAAGTGCGCCACCTAGCCTCCGGCCCAAGAAACACTACTGTGATATCACGGGGCTCGAGGGCAAGTACCGGGCACCGCTGAGCCAGCTTCGGTTCCACAACGTCGAGGTCTACCAGGAGGTGATTCGCCACATGACGCCTGGTTTTGACCAGGAGTACTTGAGTTTGAGGGGAGCCAATGTCGTGTTGAAGTAAGGCTTGGGGCGTCGGAGTGCCAGTCGAGAAGGTCCATTGGGAAAGAGGCGCCTCATCATACAGTGTGTCTACGTCTGCAAAGCACTAAGCGCACGAGCGATACTTTTGTATATATAGAGAAACAAAGTGTTCCCTCAGACACATGTCTAGCAGCGTCCAATTCGAGCCTGCCCGGCTGGCATGGTGTCTGTATGGGACGCGATCTATGCACCCGCGGCCCAAACAGCCAAGCGCTTATTCGTAGTACACGGCCCCATAAACCAACATGCACAAGCACATCCCCATCTGTGTCCAACTAGAATGTTTTTCGTTATGATATCAATCGGCCTAGCCTGTTTCGATGCTCTCCATCGGTCCCGTCTGTGGACACCATCCGATAGTCTATACTTCCATGCGCCCTGGAGAGCAGCCCCGGAGCCCTGCCGGGGGAGGCTATTGCCACGCCCCTACAGCTGCCACAGCAGCACGAGGCAGTGTATTCTGCGGTCAAAGGCGTCCGTGCGGAGCATTTGTTCGTAGTCGCCCGCGCACGTGACGTCGGTAAATGGGTTGCAGACTGTTTTCAAGTACGCACGGTGGATGAGCGAGAACAAGTGCCGCAACGCTAGGCGTGAGGCGACGGCGGCGCCAGTGCCTACGATGATCTTCAAGCCGTTGTTGGTTTCCATACCGTAGACATAGACATCATCTTGGATGAAGAGGAGAAGCACGCCGTCGTGTTCGGCTCGCAGATCAGCCTGCTGCTCACGCAAGTGGAGCGACGCCGGCGACGCAAACACGTCGAGCGCCATGTGGGAGAGGAAGTTGTACTTGAGAAACAGGCCGGCGGCGGCGCTAGAGTTGGCGGGATTTGTGGCGGCAGAATCACCGGAATTTACGGGCGCCGTGACGAAGCTCTGGATATAGAGCGGCTTGTCGTCCTTGGAAATCAACGCCACGAAGAGAACGGCTGGCATTTCCAGGACGCGTTTTGTAGAGTTCGGCGTGGGGTTGAAAGCAGAAGCGGGCACGCACAAAGAGGGCCTGGCAAAAACTTGGGTTCCGGCTGGCGGCGTTGCTGCACGCGGCGGGGTGGGATAAGGCAGGGTGGAGATGGTGGTGACCTTGTCCGAAAAGTAGGTGTAGAAAAGTTGTGCTGAGGCCGCGCACGCCAACTAAGGCCATGTATCAGCATATATGGGGAGTGTATGATGTGTTTATAGAGTATGTGATATATATCATATGGGAATACAGAGTATGTGATATATTATATGGGAATACAGAGTATATAAAGTATACAGAGTTCACTAGTACTGGTGTGGGTATCGATAGAGGTGAGGGGATACCTTGGCTCATATGATTTGGGATACATGCATATCCAGATAGGTAGATCGTTGCAATGCGTACAAGTTACAAAAAACCATAAAGAATATCTTAGTTGGACGACAGGCCTTATGTATCGGTGAAGATAAATTAGGCATAAGAATACACTCATAAATATCTTTATTGGCTGCGGTAATATATCTTATCCAGACATGTACTTACCGTATGTACTGTGCATATATGGGCAGAAACGGTAAAGTACGTGCTGTCTTGTGTGGATGTATATGGTGTTTCAGTTAGACCCGAGCAGGTAAGAAGGGCCGCATCTGGCCACAGAGGTGTACATGATATACATTTATGGCAAGAGTATCTATACGTGGAATATACAAGGTACTGTTGCTTTGAGGTGCGTACAATGGACGAGTATACGCATTAGAGAATACAAAGAAAGAAATCCAACGGCCACAAATGCGTACATACGGTACGTGACAGAGGAGAAATACACGTGCAGTATATGAATGGGGTAATGCGGTTCTCTGGAGATCATGATATGTACATGTTTCACGGATGTAGTGCCGGCGTATACAGATAGTTTTACATTCATGGGCATACAGTATGGTCATATACATGCATGTAAGTATACGTGCAACTTGCTGGGTCGCAGAGTATCTGTATCTCCATGTCATTGTCATGCAGACATGGACATGGCGATGGACAAAGAAACAGACTTGCATGGATAGGTAAATCTTTTGGATAGTATCTACATGAACATAAAAGTCCACGTGGATATTCCAGAATCGTGCATCGCCGCAAGGAGTTGGGTAGCCGGTCCGTCTTTGACATATGGTACGGGCAATTGCAAGAGTTATAACCTCAGTCTCCGGAACATGCGTTGTTTCCATCTAGTTTGTGGGCGAGGGTACGCTGCTGTCCTCTACCAATATGTCCCATTTTCTTGCCGTGACAACCATGAGATTGGCTTTGCGATTCCGCACCTGGGTACTATAGGGCCTCTGGCCAGAATATATTATCCAGATGGGGAACTGGACATGGCCTGGTCAAAGCTGCTGGAAACTTACGCAGCACACCGATCGACCTGTCTTGGATCGAGCGTATCGAGCTAACGTTTTCTCAAGTTCTTATTTCTGACTCATTTCTGGTCTAGTACTTTCTTGGTTTCGTACATGGGATTGGATTTTCTAGGGCTTTTCCTCTTTTTTTTTCACTTAATTCCCCACATTCCCACGTTCTCACGTTCTTACTGTCTTCCACTCTTACGTTTTTATGGGTTTCATCCCTCATCATCCCTCATAATTTCTCATCATCATCGTTCTTTCTTTCCCAAAACTTTAAGCAATGTATAATTGCTTTTCTCCATTCTTGGGGTTTCTACCATCTTCCTACGCCTTAAGTACGCCTTCATATCTCATCCCACTCTCCTTCTCGTCCTACATCTCCATCATATTACTGCTACCTAATACATTCTATTCATGTGCAATGTCCATACTGTTCTCCGGGTCGTCCATTAAAAGTTCTCACACAAAAAAAAAAAGAGTAGCGTCGACACACAAACCGGCATGGCCTCTGCAAACCCAACCAGGTCTTTGGCGCAACAAGGGTCTACCTATAATTACATGATTGGGGTCTCGCCAACAACCCCACCCATCGTGCACACCCGCACATCTCGCCTTCCAAGTACCCATAGCCCATTTCTTCCTTCACTTCTGGGTCTCATTTTCCACTATCCCTTCTACGTGCCAATATTTTTAGACGGGAACTGCTCGAGTCTGATTTCAGCCTCCATCGAACCTTACACAGACTCCACCCCTTGATACAGTCAGCCCCCTGTGAAAAAAAGAAGCACGCGCTGACGTGGGTTCGTAGCTCACCCTCAACTTCCCATTCTCGACTTTGTTCATTTGTCTTTAATCGTTCTTCACTAAACCTTCTTTTGGTGACCAGGGTGCCCTGACAAACCTAAAGACGAGCACGCCTCACGGTTTTCTCCGGTCTTTCTCCGGTCTCCCCCCTCGATATTTTCAAAAGTCCTACCTGAACTCCCAGCATGACGTCCAGTGTGTCGCCGTCGTCTCAGAAAGTGGACGATTTCCTTTCAAAAATCTCGCAGCTCTCGCAGCAGCGCCTACGCGAGAATCAGAAAACTCACCGTCGGCTCCAGAAAGATATCGACTCGTTCCAAGTAGCCGGACTTTCCTCACGCCCTGGTTCTCGTGCCGACAGCGACTTTGGTGTGAGCCAGCTCACTTTCAACCGATCATCAACACCCTCTCTCAGCAAACCCGCGTCGGCTTTGCCACCCGCAATGCCCCTGCGATCCGACACCACCGACACCAGCGCACAGGGCACCCGAAAACCGACATTACCCGATGCCGCCGTTTCCCCAGAGCCCGGCACCCCACTTAACGGCCATTCGATGCCCCACAAGCCCATGGCAGTGCTGGTAGTAAGCCCTCCGGCTGTAGGCCCCCGCGTTGCCGGCCAGCTGCGCCTACCAAAGAACCCGAAAACACCACCAAGACCTCGAAAACCTGCCAGCCTTTCTTTGGCAGAGCCTGGTGGTACCAATAGCCGTGATGATAGTGGTGCTGGAGAGTCACTCTTGGTGCTGGCAGGGTCGACAGCGCCCATGCGTGGCCAGCCGCTGTTTGGGCTTTTGCGGCCTGTGGCAAGCTCGCAGACCGCTGCCATGTCTTTAAAACCTGCCGAGCAGACCCACGCCGTTCATGTGCCTCGGCTCGTGAAATATACGGAGAGACCTACTACAGCACTCGCGGCTCTGGGAGCACCTGCGGGCGACGCAGCGGTGACAAAAATTACAAGTTTCCGTGATATCGAGAATGAAATCAGGGCCCTTGGGAGGGACGAGCATAGTGCGTCAGTGGCGACCCCGTTGGAACTGGAAGCGCCGGCTGTAGTGTCTGACGAGAAATCCCGGGCGAAAGTACCAGATTGGAAGTCTGCGCTTAAACCCACGAAACCGCCAAAGCCTGTAAAGCCCACGCTTAGCGCATTCACAAGCAAGGATTCAGCACTTCTCGAGGACCAGATCCGGCGGCTCTCGCCAACGAAGGCCTGTCCGCTAGCAAAAGAACCTGCTGTTCCCGGTCGCGATGCCGGGAAAGACACGACGCTTATTTCCCTGGCACCGGGGCGTGTGTTGCCAGGGCTGCCGAAGTGGCCGGAGTCTCTGAGTGCGCTGGGAACACAGGGCCCACTAGGCCTCAGGCCATTGAAACCGGCAAAGCCGAAGGCATTGACCCACGAGCCTGAGGCCTTGGTTGCACTCGGGAATCTCCGAAAACTGCCGCAGAAATCTGCTGTCGTGGAACCTGTGCCGGAGGCGCTCCAGAGATTTCAGAGTCTCAGACCTAAGTCGTCAGGCACTGACAAGCAGATGTCCTTTCGCACAAACATCGGTGCTGAAGGCCCTGCTTCAATAATAGGCTTCAACAAGACTCCAATAAAGAACGAACTGCTGGTGAAGCCCGCTGGGAATAGAAAGTCTGAGGCGTCGACTGGACGGGTTGTGGCGGCACCAAGGTCTCCGCAGAACCGTGACTTCCATGCACATCTAGCCAATATAATGCGGGCGCTGACGGCCCCTTCGCTTGGTGTGTCGGAATCCAGACTGGTACCGGCGTCAGACTTGCATAGGGCCAGCACGGCGCCAGAGCAAGAGACCATACAACTCACGCATCTCAACAAGAATCGCGCGAGAGGACCGAAACGCAAACTCCCCAACCGAGCAGGTAAGACCCAGGCGCCACGTGCTTCAAAAATGGGCGTGTTGGAGGTGCTACCAGCAGAGGTGCTATCAGCGGAGTCGCCAGCAGAAAATTCTGGTACAAGACTGTCGCATACAGAGTCGAGTGTTGGGGCTAGGTCTGGCAGCGGCGTGTTGCCCACGCAGTCTTTAAACAAGCCAAAGAAAGTACCTCCACCAAAAGCCTCGAAACCCAATTTCCAGCCCAAGCTGAGAGTCGTTAGTGGCGAGTTGTTCATTTAGGTTAATCTGGTAAGATTTCCGGACGGCTTCATCTTGGTGGGGGGGGGGGGGTTGGGGGGGGATCGTCTATAGGTGCAGACAGGTTCGAGGGTGTGTGTGCGAAAGTGCTAGAAGCACTGTGCGGGGGTGCTATTCGGAGCGTGTGCTGGCGAGAGGGGCTCCGAGACGGGCGTTGCGTCGGATGGTGAGGTGGGGTTGGACGCTCCGGCAACGCCTGGTGATGTTTTCACTACGTGAAAGACGTTCTATGTGCAGGCACAACAAGCGCACCTTCGCAGCTGGCCGTGCTGGTTGCATCAAGATGAAATTTTGATTTTGATTTTGATTTTGATTTTGATTTTGATTAAATTGAATTAAATTGAGTTGAATTGAATTGAATTGAGTTAAATTTTGGGCGTGGGTGTTCCGATGAAGCAGCCGGTTTGACATGACCACCGGATGTCAACATCACAATGCAAAAATGCCGTGTCGAATATACTTCCAGACCGGAAAAAAGGCCTTGCGCCAAAATAACCCCACGCGGTGAATCATGACAGAGAAGAGACACAAGTTTTGACCGTAGGCTGGTCGATCTTTGCCGACGCTCTGTCATTCCAAATGAAGGGTCATACCTGTGCCGTGTCCTCTCATGCCGTGCTCAACGACCCAGATTCACGAGCTCGCCAGCATAAGAAACTCGCCAGCATTGATCAACGGGACTCATGATGCGTCTGCCATTAAGAAGAACAAAAAAATTGGAACACCATCGATTTATGCCGGGGGCCTCTTATTGCTGTGCGGCGTATTGCCCTCTAAATATCCTATCTTTTGAAGCCGGGAAAATCTAATCCGATGCGTCAATTCGCCTATGCAATACATGGCCACATGCCTGATTCCATCCATTCGTGAACGCGGTTGCCAGTTTTCTGCTTCCCATGAACCTGGATGTTGTTCCAGTACAGATACTCTTGCTCAATTGCTTCTTTGCCCAGTAAGCACAGAATCAATGTTGTTTCTATTAAGCAGCGACCAACCATCCATCCATTCAGGTAGATGTCGTCGAGTCTAACCAAAGACACGATTTCCTAGAAAACAATCCATTATCGGCTATTCCAAGATGTGGACGTAGAAAAGCTACTAAAACAGGTATCACAAGAGAAACGGCTAAGCTATACACACCAAGTAAACATGGGTCCCTCGATTTATCCCGAGTATCTATAAAATCACCATAACAGACCCAGGCGTGCTTTTTGTGACATGGTACTGTTTCCTCTTATATGCAAGTGCCCCAGAAGCTACACAAACCGGCACACCCGTGTCTCATGCACCCATTTTCGTATCGGATGTATCCTCCAAGGACTCCGAGGACTCCAGAAACTCAATTTGCACTTCCCTATTATGACTGATGGTCTCGGTAACCACAAACACAATGGACGTAAGCACCGCCAAAGCGCTAATACCAATACCTAGGTAGATTGCACTTCTGTAGCCTTTAAGGATGTCGTTTGTTTTCTCGTTTATCTCGATCTCGACCGTGCTGGAAATGGCCAAAAATAAGGACACAGAATAGTTGACGACGGTGTTCACAAGCGATCCTGCCATGCCCTGGTGTTCCGGGGGTAGAAAGTCAGAGAGAATCAAGGACGCCGCGGGAAACAGGCAGTCCATGCCCCACGCAAGGAAGAACATCTGTGCAAATGTCAATCGCCAAAATGTCTGGTCCACGGGCGTGATGGAAAGAATTATCGAACCAAGCATGAATCCCATCATGGCCGCAAAGACAATATAAGGCGCCCTTTTTTTACTAATGAAGAAGCCAACCAAAAGTGCGGCAACCACACCCAAGATGAGGAGCGGCAAGTAGGTAATAGCAGCAGAAATGGGTGTATATTCCCGGAGATTAAGGAGGAAACTCCAGTAGTAATACTGCCATATGCCGAACGAGCCCCACCCAAGCGACATACAAAGAAGCACTAACCCAATGCGAAGCGTAAATATCTCCCGGGGCAAAAGCGGGTAGTCTACCACCTTGAGCTCGAGATAGAAAAATCCCGCAATCAAGGCCACGCTCACTACGAGAAGAACAATGATGTATGGCGTATTCCAGCCAACGACGGGCCCTTGATTCCACACGAAGTTGAACAAAATGAGACCAGCGATGCCGACAGTTGATCCTATGAGATCAAACTTGTCAAATGCTTCTTTAAGCGTATAGTCGTGATGCTTGAACGGACCTGGGATGGCATATATCGCTAACACACCGAGCAAAGCGCAGGCAATGCCCAACAACCAAAACGCCCAGCACCACCACGCAAGCTGGGCCACCACTGCAGCCATCAAGGTTCCGATCGTGGCTCCGACCGGAGCAGATGCGCCGACGAACGCAAAAGCGAGGTTCTTTCTTTTTCCAGGCGGGTACACCGTGCCCAAGATACCCATTGCACACGGTAAAATAAAGGCGAAACCAATTCCCTGTAGTGCACGGCACGTGATAAAGAAAATGGACGACTTGCTGTAGTATGAGAGACCCGTGACGACAGACCACAATGCGGCCCAGAACCAGCCAAACAAGAACATCTTGCGCAAGCCAAAGAGATCGCCCAACCTGCCGGAAACCAAAATGAACGTACCTAGCGTCAAGGCAAATGAGCCCATGAACCACACGGTCTGCGAGCTGTCAATTTGCTCCCCTTGCAAGACGCTGAAGGAATCAGACACAATATTCATTGTGCTCAACGACATGGAGATTGAGCCCTGCGCCAAAAACTGGGCCATGCATATTATGAACTGGAAAGACACTTCTTGAAGCGGAGACTTTAAGGTCAGGGGTCGGGGGTCCATGATGCACTGCAGGATGGTTTCGGGAACTGGGAATTGGGGACCTGGCGATGCCCCAATCTATATATGCATGAATAAAACACCATTGCATCTCTCGGTCGGCCCGAATTGTGCACCGGCGAGTTCTAGTAAGGACGGTGTACGGGTGTGTGGCGTGCGACCGGCATTCCGTTGTTCTAGATTGCCCGATATAGTAACTCTGGATAACGATTGCAGTGACAGGTGCCACCGCTGTGATGCACGGATGCGCCGTTCTAACAAAGACCGACCCGACACGGGTAATTTTTTTGTGTGCAGTTCCCAAACAGTCTATTCATCATAAAGAAGAGGAGAGTTGGAGTTACCATATATCGTATACATGGCAAGAATGGGCCGGGAGGGAAAGACAGAAGGAAAAAACAAACTTCTTGTGGTACCAAGTACAATGGACAAGATGACGCATTAATTTTTTTTCTTTTGCATAATTGCTTATTGAGAAATATATCCAATTTTGTATATGCGCAATTAGCAGGATCGGGTGATGGAATCAGGCGTGCCCAATGGCATTTCAAGTAAGACTCGAGAAATAACAAAAAATAAAATGGCGGTTTTTTTGAGCTGATCGGTCCCGTACACATGCTTTTTGGACGTGTCTCCGGATACCATATGACTGGCGCCAGTGATCGTTTAAAAGACAAAGAGACCAACCAGGGTGTGGTTGCAAACATACCAAAACATCTGTGGGTCCAATGCACTATGGGGAATGTCCGGGAAAATCATCGTCTGATGGAATGGCACACACATGCTTAGAATATCCAGGTGCCATCATCGTCACTATTAGAGATATTTGGGTTTCCAGTAGTGGTTTTCTTTTTTGCAGAGTGACGTGTGACGTGCGCTTTACATAAACTTCACTTGATGATCACCCTAGTTTGCCGCCCCACCTTAGACTCTTATTTCCATTGCAACCTTTATCCATGAATCAGCACTTGTTGCATGAACAGGAAAAACCAACATGAAAAAAAAAACAGCCATCACGTGCGCGGTGGAACGAGTTGTTTGGTATGAGAGTTAGAAAACATTGGAAGAAGGAAGGGAGTTTCCCAAGGGGACACTAGCATTTTTATGTCTGCGTGCCTACAGAAACATCGGAAGGCTACTTAAATAGGCATCGGAGAGCGAGGTAAACTCTGCACTGTTCAACTTGGAGGCACCAAACTCGACGGGGGCGAGCACGTTTGTGAGCACGTGTTCGACAAATATGGTGCTGTACAACTCCCAAAGCTCTGCTTGGAGACAGTCGATCAGCAAATCGGAGACTATGGCGAACTTAAAGTTCGAGAGAGACTCGAAAAAGTGCACGCGGTAGTGGCCGGTGCTAAATGACCGAAGCGCATTTGTGGACGGCGGTAACGCCCCCTGGTCAGGGCTGGGACCGGAGTCTGAGTCCAAGTCGGCAATGCCGCCAAAATCGGTCGGCCCAAGCTTCGCCGATAGCGTTTTGAGCGAATACACAACACCAAAAAGCAATTTGGCCATGTCGCTGTCGTTATTTTTGTTCACGGTGCTTTGACCAGGCATTTGGTGGTTGTATTCACGCGAGTAGATGCACGAGCAGTGCCTGTCAAAAATGTAGAATGCGTGAATCGTCATGGGAATATGGGACTGGAGGTAAAGTGGGAGACGTATCAAGAGAGCAGCCAGGCCAAATGAGCCAGCAATGATTTTTAGGGTAGGGCGGAGTCAAGGACAGGGTCAAGGACGGTTTGATCCAAAAAGAAATCTAGGTGAGTTCGGTTATGGGTTCTCCGGTAAACACGTGACACGATGGCGGAATAGTCTAGCTAGGTGGCCGGGAGGTTGGGTGGTTTAGCTACGTCAATGAAGATGGACGGGGACATACACCCGTGCCTCTGGTGGGAGGCCCTGGGCGCACATGGAATCAATGCAAATTAATGGTCATGTCATATCTTGTCATGAAGACTGTTTTTTTTTATTCTTTCTCTTTTGGTAGCCTCCATTGATATGACTTCATTTCCATGACTTGTGTTTTTCAAATTTCCAAATTTTTATTGATTTTTATTTAATTTTTGATTCCAATTACAATTTCGCTATTGTCTTGTAAGTTTTGCGCCATGCCCACGCTATAGATAGAACAAGAACAGAAGAAATATATGTCGAACCAAGCTGTCTTTTGCTCTTGAGCGAAAGCGCCCGTACCAAGGGCACGGATGCGGGTGCAGTCTACTATGGGGTAGAAGTGCGTTGGTTTCTACATCTAGTAATAAATATGCGATTATAACCTTCCCACTATAACCTTACCAATGGTGATACACCGGGAATGATGCTCCAGAATACGTGGTGGATGCTCGGGACTGTGGCTCCAGCCTTGTATGCCAGTACTGTGCAGTATCTTCAAGACGGCCCAGCATTGTTTGTTGGATGCTAATACAACGTTTGCTTTTTATAAACAAGTCCAAGGCCCGCCACGTCCCGTGATTTGGGTCCGCAGTGAAGACAGGGCACCGCAGGTATCAGAATCTACCGGGGCTTCACGGACTTGTGCGACTCCAAAAAACGCACGAGCACCTGGGGAGGAAGGGTCCGTGGGAATGTGTTGCTAGGGTCTAGATTGTATTAGAGAACGGGGTTCGTGACAGGAGGTCGCCAGCCCACAGCCGCTCCGCCATTGTTTTCGGGGCTGGGTTATTTTTAGACTAAACAGGGGTGGGTTTCCCGTGGAAAAGGCGAAAAGGTGAAAAGGTGAAAAGGCGAAAAGCGAAAAGCGAAAAACAAAAAACAAAAAACAAAAAGAAACCACAGAACGCCGTGCTCTCCGCTCCGGGGTGTTCTCATGGGATGTCATACTTCGCATCCGCATATCCAGCAGATCTCCGGCAACAATAACAGGGGGGTGTAGTTTTTGTATGCAATTGATTTTGGTTTTCCCTAGGGAAAACATTGATGAGTTAATTGCTCCTCTCTTCATGATAAGTAGACTTTTTTGTTAACGAGAGACGATTCGGGCCATGGCCCGAGCCTGTTGTGGTAATACGTGGGCATATTCTGGATTCACGTAGTCTTAAAGCGGTTTGGTGCGCGGTCTGGGTGCAATAAAAAGATGGTTCAAGGACGAGCCCGAAATACCACACGCCAAAAACACAAGTTCTAGGGGCCCAGAAACAAACGGGTGGTAATTAAATGTGGCTGGACATGCATTGTTGCTGATTTCTTCACAACCATTTTCTATAGACCTTGTCTTGTCTTGTCTTGTCTTGTCGTGTCTTGTCTTGTCTTGTCTTGTCTTGTCTTGTCTTGTCTTGTCGTGTCGTGTCGTGTCGTGTATTTACTCTACTCTACTCTACTCTACTCTACTCTACTCTACTCTACTTTACTTTACTTTTTTCGTTTCGTTTCGTTTCGTTTGGTTTGGTTTAGCTCGTGCCGTTTAGTTGATACTTTTATTATATATATATAACTCTTTGTGTTTTGATCTCCTTTTTTCTTAGAGTATCCGGCACCTCCCTCTTTTGCCATCGACAAGGTCGGTTACGCACGCACCGTAGATCATCAAAATCCGGGCCGGCCGCCCAAAAAAGGCCGGTCTCCAAGGTTCGTAGTGGTTGATGCCATGGACACAGTGCAGAATGTATCGCATGGTCCCCATTCCTATGTGTCCACGGACTTTGGCACCAGGCGCCGTCTGCATATATGGCAAGTGACGGCAGAAGGGCCATTCTTTCCTCGGCCCCATGGTGGGCCGGGCAAGCGGATGCACTTTTGGGCACAGCCCCTCCAATGGTGCGGGAGCAATCAGGTGTTGCTAGTTGCTGGTTGCTGGTTACCACAAGGCGTAATTGGTGTGACTGGGTGAAACGTGCCTGGTAGTAGATACGGGGCTACAAACGCCACCACATTGCCTGTTCCACCAGACGCCCTTTTGAAATGTTATGAAATTTAATCAAGTGGAATGAAATCAACCATTTCAAACCATTTCATACGTGTCTATGGCCGAACGAGCGAGCGATTGCGGCTCCGATGCCTAGCCGGGCATAATGTCCGTTGGAGGGCGGGAAAAAACCGGTGCCCGGCCATGCACCCCTGCGTCGTAGCCGGACCAAAGGCAGGGGCCGATCATATGCCGGGGTTAAGGCTCGAGCAGGGATACGTATGCTTACATATCTTTGATGTCATTGCTGGTGGGTGCGTATTCCGACGACGAGAAATGGGCTCCAGTCATATCAGCGACGTATCTCTACGGTACACAGGCATAAGGCATGGTACCAGCAACATGTGTTTACATTAGCAGCAGAGACGCATACCGAGAATAATAGGTTGAGTCACGCGTGCCGAGGTGTTGGATTCAAGCAGAGAATATTTGAATATACAGAGAGAGAAAGACCAGATCAGGCAGGGGAAGGAGAAGAGATAATGCAGAAAACCATCCATCCATCCACCCACCCTCCTCCTCCACCCCCCCCACTCCCAAAAAAAAATAAAAAATAAAAAATAAAAAAATAAAAAAAATAAAAAGGAAAGAAAGTCCAAAACGAAATCGAAGGCCAGACCTCAAAGAGAAATGAAGTGGGCCGCAGGCGCCGCAGGGCAGCGCAGAGGAAGATTGAAAGCTAGGGCGGCCGGACGGCCTAGGGCGGTTTGGCCCAGTATGAGCGGGCCCAGGTCCTCGCGGCGCTGCCACGCGCGCATACTGCGGGGCCCCGTCAGATCCCGTGCCCGTGCGCCATGCGCGCGCCAGTACCCAGGCGCGGTCTTGGTTCGGGCCCTGAGTCATGCTTGGTTCGGGCCTTGAGTCATGATTGGTTCGGGCCCTGAGTCATATTTTGGCATGGCGGGAGTGCGAGAAAACGGGCGAGGGCATTTCTTTCTTTCTTTCTTTTTTTTTTTTTTTTTTTTTTTTTGGGAACAATTGGGAAAATGAGGCATGGAGTGGGCCCAGGCAGAACCCAAAGTAGGTTCCTAGGCGGACCCAGACGGCGCGGACCCAGAAATGAGATATGGAGAACCAATTACACAACAGAAACAAGTGAACAAAAAAACAAAAAAACAAAAAAACACTACACGGAAACCACACCAAACAAGACAGTAGAGCCATGTGGACGAATGGGGCGGAAAAAAAAAAGTATCGGTGCTGGATCCTGCGCTGGTACTCCACGCAAGACAATGGGACGCAGACTCAACGGGGCCGCAAGACTGGAGAGCCTGTGTCGGGCTCGAGCATAGAGGCGTGCCTGTGATTGTCTATGATCTGTGGCCGCGCGGCCCTATAACTGGGGCGGCCGCGTCCGCGAAACCTGGCACAGGTCCTGTGGGCCGCCCGACAATATTATTCGCCCGAGCACCGGCGGGCTCGAAACAACGACAGCTGCTGAGAACAGGAAAACTTATGAAAGAAAAATTAGAAAACAAGGAATAAATACAAAAAGTGAAGGTAAAGGTAAAGGTGAAGGTGAAGGTGAAGGTGAAGGTGAAGGTAAAGGAAAAGGTGAAGGTAAAGGTAAAAGTAAAGGAAAAGCGCTTATTAGAACTAGAACTAGAGGAAATATAGATATATATATATATACACATACAAAAACAAATAAGGATACAAAATAGCCTCACATAAAAACGTAGCTAGAGATAAAAATAAAACAGCACGTCGATTCGTGTTTAATTGGAAGAGCCATAAAAAAGCGGGCAAAGAAAGAAAGCAATAATCATTGATTGACAGCCCCCCCCAGCAGCACAGAAAGTAAGGCCATGGCGAAATGGAAAGCCGTGAAGGCGAAACCACTCATGGCTGCGTAGACTTTTGGTATGTTGCTGGCGGTGCGGACGCAGCCAATCGGGCCCAGTTTCCCGGTCGGGCCTTGCGTTCATGCTCGCCCGGCCCAATACCCTGGATGTAGACCGCGCACTATAGAATGTGGTGTGCTGTGTGTGGCGTGGCGTGGCCCTGGCGCAGCCCCGCCCAGATAATAGGAGAGAAGGGGCCTAGTCACACAATGGCCGCCCTGGTTCATCCAGCGGGCCACAAAAAAAAAAAATAAAAAAAAATAAAATTTGGCCCCACGAATGTGGGCGCGGACTACCGGGCAAAAGGACAAAAGGACAAAGACAAAAGGATAAAAAAGGGCAAAAAAGGGCAAAAGGGCAAAAGGGCAAAGACAAAAGGGCAATCGAGAGTGGGTGCTGCCTTTGAGGTGGCGCGTTGTATCCACGCCAACAACACCGACGACGGCCTGAAGGTAGAAAAAAAAAATCATCTGCTTAGTGTCGAAGCTTATTTTTGAATTTTTGAATTTTGAATTTTTGAATTTTTTTTTTGGGGGGGGGGAGAAATGGAGGTCGTGGTGAAGCGGCCCGCTGCTCAAACAGTCATAACCACGTATGTGCAACCGCAACAGTCGTTGGGAGCGGCCCCAAACATTTATGGCATGAAGGCAGTGTAGCAGTAAATGGGGAAAGGGGGGGGGGTGGTCGCGCCTGCGACTCTGGGGCCAAGTATGAGACCCCAACAGGCCACAACGCATACCTGCATATAACACGGGGTCTCGTGGGCTCACACGTGCTTGGAGGCCCAGCCACAGTGCGACCGTGCGGCCTTGTGTAGAGCTAGTACATGCAGGACATACTCAGATAACGCCCGTGAATTACTCATTGCTGCAAAACGTGGTTGCGATATATATATATATATAAGAGGCCTGGCCTCCGATCCGGAGATTCATGCTCCCGTACTTTTTCATCCACCACACCCTCACAATTACCGCTTTCCTTCGTTCAATTTGGTCCGATATCATTCACGCGTGCCATTTCGAACATCGTCCAATATTTGATATCCTGTAATTCGGGACCCGCAAGTACTGCTTGATCTGCCACGTTTGTTTTTTTGACGTTTTTTTTTTCTTCTTCCTTCTTGGGCTCCGCTCGCCTTCTATCTACCAGAGCGACATTTTGGATCGCGCACGCCATTGGCTTCACGATCAACGGTTCCTTGAACAAATAGCCATCTCAAAGAAAAAAAAAAGTGAAGAAGCACTTTCCCACTGATTAAACGTGGAGACAGAGAAAAAAAATAAAAATAAAAAAAGGAGAAATTATAATAATAATTATAATAATAATAAAAAAAAAAATCATATAAGTGCTCCTGCATCAAAACCCACCTCCAAACCGACCATCTCTGCAACAACAATGTACACATTTTCCGCGCCGCAGAACTTCGTCGACAACACCGACCTCGACACCGAGTCCGACTGGAACACCCAGTACATGCCGTCGTCGTCGTCTTCGTCGTCGTCGTCGTCGTCATCATCATCATCATCAACACCGTCATCATCGTCGTCGTCATCTTCTGATACCGACTCTCCTCTCTCTCATGCAGACGAGCCTGAGTTCTTATATGAGTGTTCCTTCTGTATGTCAGCGCACTCACCGACGGCGCCGTGCGAGAACGAACAAGCCTATTCGTTACAGCTTCTGTCAGACGCGTACTCATACGAGCGGCCTGTGTTTGTGACCGAGCAGCAGCAGCTGCTGAGCACGTTCTTGGAGTCCAACTATCGCAAGTGGCTCGTCTCGGTGACGCCGCGTTAGCGAGCAAAGCAGAGCTTTGCTTCCTCTCGAACGCCAGCATGGGGACACTGTCTCCATGCCGCGTCTTTCATTTCGTGATTTCGGTCGGCACGGCCTCCTGTCAGACAAGCGTCTGCAGATGGTGAGGTATTTTTTTTTTGGGGGGGTAGCGTCGGCGTACGCTGCGGCCCTGCTCTTTTAACGGGCTCGGGCTTTTTTCTTAGTTTTTATAAACGTTCACAAATTCGTATTTCAGGACACGGTGCCCGTCACTTTATCGTAAAGAACAACCCTGAGCGAAGCATTGCTTATTGGCCCAACCCCCGGATCGTGCCCAGGGCCTCGCCGTCGTCTTTTTCTTTTCCAAGTAAAGGTTCTACGACCCGGCTCCTTGGCCGCAGCTCATACAATTTCATAAATGTGGATTCGCTATATAGTATATCTGTCTAGAGTGCAAGCTTTCTAGTCGCGGTTCTCCAAGTCGATGAACTTGCCGCCCTTGGCGAATCTGGGGTGTCTTGGGTCGTTGATAAACTCATCGGAGTTCATCAGGGCTTCGGCACCCTTGGCAACCAAGCCGAAAGAAATGGCGGCTGTGTTTTTGTTAGTACGGGGGTCCAAATGGCAAGGTTACTTTTAGACCAGAAAGCCGGAAACGGGAGATGCCAACATTAAAACGAACAACGACTAAACCAGAAAAAGATCAACAAGCAAAGAAGAATGGAAAAAAAAAGGGAGAGGAAAAGAGGAAAAGAGAAAAGAAATAAAGAAGTCAATGCTCGCACTTTCCAGAATCATGACTTCTTAAACCAGAACACGGGTCTATATGCTTGTTTGAACGAGATGCCACAACCAAGCCCGGCAGTCGGGCCCAGTGCCAGCAAACCCGAGACGAGTAGTTTTGAAACAAAATAGAACCGGGTCTTTCTGTCCAATTGACTAACTATGGACCGAGAAAAAGAGTGTCGAAATGTCCGCGTTGGTCTCAGCGAAAAGCCTTTGAATGCTGCCTGCAGCCCAAAGGCCAGAACCAGGCACACACGGGAGCGTGTATATACATACCACCGACGGCAAAAGGCCAGTAGACTTTTAAGATGGGGGTAGGGTAGCTCTTCATGGTGTTGGTGGAAAAGGAAGGGGGAATGCTTTTCGACACTGACTTTTCCTTCACTGGCTCCGGTCCGCGCGCCTGCTGGCCAATGAACGACCGTGAGCAGACACGAGTATGTGCAGGATAGAAATATGCTCTGAGTCCTGAGCACTAGTATGAGAGGAATGAATTCGGCCCTGCGCCGCACGCACGTATATTATAGACAAAGTTGTATGGACATGCCTATATGCTTGGACTTGTATGTGTCTAGAATTGCTTTGCCTTAGGTTTTACTTCTATAGACCTATTTTCATTGGTTTAGTTTCACATACATACATACATACATACATACATACATACATACATACATACATACATACATACATATATATACATACATACATATATATATATATATATATTTCGCCCGTCTCATTTCCACCGCTTAAATTACGTAAATTGACTTCCCCAGGTTTCACTCCCAGATTATACCTCATCAGGTTTGTATGTGTACATGGAAAGGGGGGTGGTGGTGGTGGTGGTCGGAGAGAATATGCGGTACCGGCCTTGACCGCTGTTGGACCGCACGGTATGGATCTTTTGGCAGGAATGGAACATCCAGAAACTCATTCCCGCATCCAATAAAAGAATTTGGACGGCCGTTGGGCAGGTGCTCCACTGCCGCGCTGCTCCCCGCTCGAAAACGCCTCACAGAGTTCTGCTAAGCTCACGGGTTCGATTGACAACACACGAGCCCCAGCAACATGCCCGCTCACGGCGCAAGCCCTCGGATGGCGTAGACACGGATTTCCGGCGTACCCGAGCGGAACCAGCACGGCAACTCGGAGGCATGCGGATCGAGCACCGACGCGCACACCAACCAAGTAAACCTCCGCCCAAGCTCGGCCTCCCAGGCCGCAATGGTGTCTGTATTCCGGATCGTCGCCGCCACATACGCCATCTCGGCACCCGCACGGAAACACCGTGCGAGAGTGTCGCAGAGCTCGGGCACCACGCGCACGTCGTACGTGACGTCTGCTGCCACGACGATATCCGGTGTTGCGTTGGAGTTGGCGTTGGCGTTGGCGTTGGCATCGATATCAGTGTCGCCCCAGACAAGCTGCTGCACGTGCACTGGCACGCCCTTCGGGAGCACGTTTAACGCAAACGTGGTTGGGAGATTCTCCAATAGCGCGCTGTCGCCGTCCGTCAACGTAATGCTAGCAAAGCCGTGCACGTGGTGCATCCGCAAAAGTGCAAGCGACACGAGTCCCGTGCCCGCGCCTAATTCCAAAATGCGCTTGCCCCGGGCCCGCGCCGCAAATTCGGCCGTGCCATTTAAGTAGTTCAGCAAGTACAACGCGGCCTCCCATGTCCGCAAACCCGTTGTACCTGCGCCCGAGATGACCCGCGGCGTTTCCCTGATGGCTACCAGCATCCCGTCGGCTCCCACTGCGTACTTCAAAGTATCTGCGGATGTGGGCGGCAACTCTTGCGCACCTAAGATACGCGGCTCGCAGTAGAGCTCGTAGACCGCTTCCGTGGCCACGCCGTGCTGCTCGAGCACACGCACGTATTGCGCCAAAAAGAGCTTGGCATAGTAGGCGTTCGTTTCAGAGATGGCACAGAGGTCATGGGCGACCTTGTACTGGGTCTGCTCGTCCATAATTGCCGACGTATCGTATGCCATGAAGTCTGCTGGGGGGATGCGCAGGTACAAGCATGCCCGGAGTCGTTCGTAGTCGATAGTCTTCATGTATCCCACAGAAAGGCGTTTTGGTCCAGCAATGCACAGCCAACTATTTCTGGAAGATCTGAGCTAGAAAAAATGGCCAGGGAATAGCAATGCCGTCGCAAGCATGGCTTATGACCAGTAAAGCGACTTTTATTTTTTATTTTTTTTTTCCGTGCGCGCAGGGACGAAGCATCAAGTATACCATGACGCGTGATGTGCCGGTGACGGACCTTCCCCGAAGCTCCAGCTCCCTACGCCAACTATAATACTGCCCAATTTGTCAATCTTCCAATATGTTAATCTGCTAAGTTATGAATCTAACCAACCAACAGACGCTCGGTGAGACAGCACTGGGATCTCGAGGCTGGGCGCAGATACAGAAGGAGGAACCCGGGAAGCATGTGCCATGGCCCCGCCACTTCACCACAGGCATCACTCCAGAACAATGCATCCATTTACTCTGATACGCTTGACGCCACCATCCGGGATGATCGTCAAGAGCACGTGCGTGAAGGGTGCGTGGTCTGAGATCTCGTAAGAGTGCTCAGCGTCAGGCCCGGTTTTCGAGTCCGGCACCAACAACGTCCACTCAGCCGAGTCGAACGCAGGAGGCTCTGCGCCACAGAAACCCTTGAGGTTGATTTTCTGTGGGAAGTTCCCGCGGAAATGCGCCGTGTCCACGACAATATTTCTAATCAGCGTGCGTGCGCCCAAGCGCACCACAACCCAGTCGACGTGCCCCATGCTGCGCGAGCGCTTGGTCTCCCAGCCGTCTGACATGTCATGGCCGCGGCCCGGTAAGAGGAGATTGTCGGCGCTGCCGAAATGCTGGTCGCTCACGCGCACGGCAACACCGCCGTTTTTCACCAGCGCAAAGTCGAGCACCGCGCTCTTGTCCTTGGGCAACACGGGCACCACCGTCCCGTACAACCGAAACCTCGCAATACCGCCATCGGGGTACATGCGCAAGCGGAAATGCGTGTAGCTCTTGTGGGTCTCGCCCTCGGGGCGCACAAAGAAGTGCCGTTGCGAGGGACCACACTCTGTCTTGGCAATCACGGGCTCCCACGCCACCGAGGCCGAGCTCCAGTTGCTGGGTGGCTGTTGCGCGCTAAAGTCGGCGCCCTCCACGGACACGTGTGGTGCGTGGTTGCCGTTGAAGAAAGCCGTGTCGACCTCGCACCCGGCGATGCGGGCCAGCGCAACGCCGGCCTGGATCACGACCCAGTCTGCGGGCTCAGTATTATGGCGCCGCGTCTCCCACCCGTCGTACCATGCGCCGGCGTGCGTGAAGCGCGTGGCATCCCGCACGGGCGCCTTGGGTTTGATCAAGTTTTCTGCAGCGGCAAACCACTCATCGGAACAGGCTACGACGGAACCGCCGAGCTTCTCGCCAATCACATCGGTGTGCTTGAGCACGATCTGAGTCTGGAAGTCGTCTTCAGAAAGAATGGTCGTCATCTTGGTTTAGGTGCTATGGGTCTAGCCGGGGCGACAGGAAGTAGGGTGCTTGGAAATGGGAAGTCAGGGGCCGGGTGATGCTGCTAATCTCGGAGTGCAAATGTCGGGTTTCTCCACAGAGATTTCGGGATGTTCACTTGTATTGAGCGCGTGTTGGCCTAGACCCGCTGGGTGGGCACGGTAGGCATATTTATATTCGGCGCCTCGGAATATGCCGAGCACTGTGGGGGTGGCCAGTACGTGGAGTATTCGCACCAGCGATAGGGCCGTGCGTGCAGTCATTGGGTCCTGGCCCGGCGGGCCGGCCCGAAGGCTGTATGTCAAATCTGGTGCGCATTGATAGCGCGGGCGCAGGCCTTATACGGCGCCTCCATCTGAGGAAGCCGCATTCTGATAAGAGCCATTCTTTGTGTAGCGCCTCTTATAGCTCTTTTTTAAGAAGACCTTTTGCATAGGGCCTTTTGTATAGCGTCTTTTCATAGCGCGTTTATAATACGGCCTTTTCTATAGCACCTTTTTCATTATGCCCTTTGTGTCGCACCTTTTTCATTGGGCCTTTTTTCATTGGGCCTTTCGCGTAAGGCCTTTTTCATAGAATCTTTTTCATAGAATCTTTTGTGTAGACCCAGAAAATTTATACGCGTCGCTAGAGAAAGCCATACTATCCTTCGTTCTGCTCTGTTTTTTCACTTTACATCTTTCAGAGATCTTGAGTATGGTCTGGGGGAGTGGTTGTACGGACGCCATGCCGCGCATCAATATACGTATGTTTATTGACTGCGCTTTATCAATCAGGATATCGTCTGCCGTGCTCGTATGAATCCTGTTTCGAACAGCACCAGCAGGGTTTGAAAGCTGGTGCATATGGACAATTCTTTTTTTTTTTTTTGCTCGTCTCTCTTGTCTCCATCTGCTCCTTCTCAATAGTGCCTGTGCCATAGCTCGACCCTGGCCAGAAAGCCCAGTTCTGCGTATTACCAAATAGACTCTCACAGCACCATCTTAAGACTGGGTGCCGGAGATATTCTGCGTGCCATGGGCAAAGCAAAGCAAAAGAAAATAAATAAATAAATAAACACAAGCAGAATATGGTCAAGAAAAGAACCAGAGAAACCGCACTGGGTGTGTGCCTCTTTTTTCTGCTTCCCCTTCTTCCTCTTCCTTTTGTCTTTTTTTATTTCCCCGCCTCTGCCATGCTAGTCCGAGCCCATCTTAGATTAACGCGCCGCGGCAACCCTAGCAATTCCGCCCGCTGTGTCCTAGCCAATCGAGCGGCTAGTTTTGCAATTTGCAAAGCACGGGACGTCTTTCCGGCGTCTCAGTCTGGAACCAAAAAAAAAAAAAAAAAAAAAGGATCCAGGCACCCGGCTACTGTGGACGCTGGAACCCCAGAGCAGACCAGAAGCAGACATGCACACAGGGAGCCGCCCGATATGTGCAGGACCCACAGGTCGCCTAGGGCCCAAAAAGTCGTGGCCTGGCGCCGCGGCGTCCAAAACAGCAGGCGACCTTCCCAAACCGTCGCTATCATAAACAAACCCACCCGGACAAACGCTCACAATGGGAATCTTCCATCTGATGGGTCCGGACTGGGAGGGGTCTAGGACATGCGCGGCAGCGGATGCGGCCCTGCCTTCGCCTCGTGGGCCCGGCGCTCTTTCTTATTGGTGTCTCTTTTCTCTTCTCTTCTCTCTTCTCTGTTTGTATAGTCTGTTGCCCGACAGCACCATATACTTCTCGGACCCACCAGACCTTGGGTCAGCCACAAGATCCTTTTTCTGGACTGCCGCCACCGATTCGTGAAGCCGGCTTTATTTCAAATTTTTTTTTTTTCCTTGTCTTGCTTTCTCTTGGTTTATCTTGTCTTGGTTTATCTTGTCTTGGTTTATCTTGTCTTGGTTTATCCTGTCCTGCCTTTCTTTCTTCGCTCTTCCCACTCCACCCTCTGCTTCTATTTCGCAAGGCAGACCAACGAACAGAAAAACGAAAGAAGAAAAAAAAAAAGACAGTCACTCCTCCGCCTCCTTCAACACCAGCACTCAGCATCTTTCTGTTGCTGACCCGACGCGGCCGCCGTATTCCAGAACGCCGCCCGGGACCTCTCCCCCTGCTCTTTTCTCCAGCTTGAACACTTCCCATTGTGGCCTGGCTTGCAAGCAGCTTCATATTTTGTCTGGCGTTTGCCCTTGACGTGCACACCACAACACCTGGCGCCATTCTAGAATCACGGTTTCTGGCTACATCCGACGCGGTTCTGCTCACACCACACCATCCGGCGCCAACTAACCCGCACGCACGCCAAAACATCAAGGCGCCAAACCACCAACGCGCCAACCCAGAACACCCAGAAAATCCAGAAAAAAAATCACCCAAAACATACGCAAAAAAAAAACACTCACCAACTCACCAACTCACCACTTACTCACCTGAGGGCCGCCTCTGTTCCGACGCCCGCCCACACATAAAAACATCGGATTTATCTACCCGGGCAACGTGCTAACCACAGGTAAACCGCATTCCACACACACACACACACACACACACCCCGTGCTGAATACCCCAACTGAGCCCGGACGACTGCGTTTGTTTGTTTGTTTGTTTGTTTGTTTGTTTGTTTGATTGATTTCTTTCTTTTTTTCTGCTCACTGCTCCTCCCTCTTTATTTGAGGAATTCAGACCGTGGGAAAGTCTCCGTGGCTTTTCTGGAAATACCTCAGTCTCTTTTTTTGGCTTCTTTCTTGGCTCTTTGGTCTTGGCTCTACTGTCTCTACAGGCAATTTTTTTTATTTCATTCCACAGGTTTTGAGCGTGTGTTTTTGTCTGCTCGTTTCTGCTCTTTTTTGTTGTTGTGCATACTCTGGATTTGGGAAAGCCAGCCATTGTATTTGAGACCACGCAGCACGCACCCGATTCCCGTGCTGGCTCCACCATCATTGCGACTTTTGACAGCCGTGCGGCATTCGCAGCAGCCTCGCCCAAAACAGACTCCTTCATGACTGACCCTGCGAACGGCGAACGCACGCTACATCTGAGCGCGCAGGTGCTCGAGCACCTGTTTCCCCCTCCAGATAGCGCCACGCGCCGCGCCCGCCTGCCGTTGCGCTGGTCGGCCATTGAAAATACCACCGCAGGACTCGACGGGCCCAAACCGGCAGCCAGCCCCATCCGCCGTGCCATGTCCATCTACGCCCAGCTGCCCAACGGGGCAAATCCCCGCACGCCCCGGCACAAGGCCGGCCTCTCAGACTACGCAAATGTGCCCGTGAATGAGTTTGCAAACGGCCTTCCAAATGGCCTGACAAATGGATACACAGGTGAGTTCTCCAACGGACACGCAAACGGCTCCGCAAACGGCTCCACAAACGGACACACAAACGGGCCCCGGACCCCAAAGACTCCGCTAGGCAGTCGCTTCATGGGCGGCCTGCCGAGCCCCGTACGCACCGAGCCCAGTCTTCAGCGCCAATGTGCTGAGCTCTACACCCAGCTCACGGCAAAATCGGCTCAGTGCCAGCATGCCGAGGACGAGCTTGTGCGCTCAGAAGCCAGAGTGGCTGAGCTCATGCTGAAAGTACGGGTCCACGAGCGCCTGGTGCGCACCCTAGAGGAAGAGCGCCGCCACACCTCAGAGGCGTACCAACAGGAGTTGCGCCTCTACAAAGACATGATCGACGAGCTTCAACGACAAGCCGCCCGCGTCACCTTGCGCCTCGAGCACGACCGCCACGAGCGCGAGGCCTTAGTTGCCAAACACGAGGACAGGCATGCCAAGTTACTCCGCAGCCACCGCGCCTTGCAGAGCAACTTCGAGCTCGAACGCAACCTGAAAATCTTGTTGATTGAGCAGATCGAGTTCTTAACAAAGGAGCGCGAGCTCTGGCTCCAGGCGGCGCCCGCGCTGGTGCCTTCTCTTGCATCTGCGGCTGCTCCCGAAGTTTCCCAAGATATGGGCTCCGCGCTTGACCCGGACGACAGCTTTGTCCAGAACGATGACTCGACATCAACTGACTCTCTCGCCCACCAGAACTCAGATCTTCACTTGCCAGCAACCGCAACTCTCGCGCCAAGCATCGCGGGCCTACTGTCTTCGGACCATCCGCTACAACCTCCTTTCTCGGGCCACCCAACTCCCTTGCAGGACCGCCTCGACGTCAATGCCGCCCATACCTATAGTGAAATGCATCTCGACTCCGACTCTGATGGCAGTGTACATGGTACGCATCTCCTAAGTGCCATCGCTGACTTGCCAGGGGAACAGAACTTCACGTCGTCCTCACCAATTAAGGATCTCCCTCGAAACTACCTTGACATATCGTCCCACTTTGAGTTTCCAGCACTGCACCCTTCAGAAAATGCTTCCGCTCACCCCCTGGTCGGCTCCTCCCGCAGACGTGCTTCGCTGCCGGGATCACAAGAAAACGCACCCCAGCAAATGCCTAACACTTCCTTCGAAGACGACTTTGTGCTCTCGCCGCTAAAGTTGACGCTGCATCATGACTTATCTTACTTCGACGCTGAGTCCTCGGAACTGGTCCCTATGAAGCGCCAGTCTCCAGTCATAAAAAAACGGTACTCGGGCTCGAAAGCTAATCATTCCCGCTACAACTCCCACGACATTGTGCCCATCAAGGTCGAGTTTGAGATGATTCACCCACTGCTTCGCTCTACTTCTGCCCCGGACAAGCACCACTTGAGCCACTTATCGAGTGTTGCTGAGAAGGGCCAGGTGGAAGATGCGGATATGGCGTTCATGCGGCTCAATGGATTTACAGGTCCTTCCAAACGCGACTCGCTCATGACCGACTCATCGAAGAGGTCCAGCTACATCTCCGATATCAACATCCTGAACGGCGACATCACCAAACAGGAAATTACGAAACTCAAGTTCGAGCTTCAGTCTTTGAAGTTGCACAATGAAAAGCTTTTGTCTTACATTGGTTTTGAATTACAGAAACAAAAGAAAAACATCAAAAAACTTTCCAGCAAACAGAACCTCAAGTCAAGGTCCCTGGCCAGCAATATCGAGTATTCAGACGCAAAGCTTATTGAAAAGCTGAGGGAGATGCTCATCAATAAAAAACGGGTCTTGCGTTCTGTTTCCATCAACCCTATCTTGTCGACCAAGTATGGGACACCGAAAAGTAGCTCGTTGCTCCAGCCGCTAGTCGGTCTTGGTGTGGTGTGCAACCTGCCGGAAGAAGACGACGACTTCTGTTTCGGCAGTCACTTCATTAATTCTTTAAAGAAAGATGATTGCGATGACTATGGCTTTCTTAATCATAATCGCAAATATAATCTGCGCATGTTGCTGAAAAAGAATCAGGAGTATTCTGAGTACAGTGATGAGCAGACGATCAAAAAGTACAAGTCCCAGACTTTTGGGAGCGCTCAACGCGATTGCTCAGACTTGTCTACGGACGAGGAAGACTTTGCAATTATTGACGATGCTCCTGAATTCGGCAACGGTGAACTTTGCGACTTGGATATCGATGATGTCGATGACATAGAGCATGTTTTCAACAGAAATGCCGATCTGATGGAAGAGTGGGTGAGCAGCAGTGAAGAAAGTCTCATATCGGATGTGGATTATGATAAGTTAAATCGTTTTGACCAAATGAAGTATCTTATTTTAGGCAAGGATCACATGAAGATACAGAAGCATTCCGAATCCATTGCCGATGAGAATTTGAAGTACAAGTTCCTTACCATCGCAATCGGCATTATTATAGTGGGAATCAAACTCACCGCACATCCGCATCAGCAGCTCGCTGGAAATTGAGACGCGCAGGTCATGAAATCATGATTTGCGAAGGCTCCAGTGGTTGCTATTAAAAAGCAATACACAATTAATGGCATTAGACTTCGTTTTTTCGGAGGATTCACATATTGTTAAATACACGTTTTTTACATTGCGTTTTCTATATGTAAATCACCACCAAGCTTCATGGTTGGGGATGTTGGTGTAAGTTTTATTTAATGCGAGATGGCAAGAGAGAACACCCCGGACACTGGTCTGGTAAACAAAGGTAATTTTTGAATATCAATACAACATCTTGTTTTTGTTTTTGTTTTTGTTCTTGTTTCAGGAACCTCCTTTAAGCATACACTAACAGAATTTGAAATTTGTTTAGTTTTCTCCTCTTTTATATCATTATATTTCTCCAAGACACCCTTTTCAGATGCCGAGGCTTTACGTCCGGGGCGTCCCCGTATATGATAAATAATATGAGCACTATTGAACGAGATCTTTTGTCACGTGACTAACAATTCTGGGCTCCAAGGCTCTATTCCAAGGAAAATCCTCAGTGTATATATTCACAGGACAATGGGGACAAATCAAACAAGGTGTGTCGTCTGGATATGAAGTTTCATATTTCCCGGCGTACATCTATCTCGTAAATTTTCATGGTCACGAGTTTCTTGCCAAAAAAAGAATCGCCCAAAAAATGTTAAAAAAAAAAAATCGCGCCACTTCTTCCCCATATCAGGTCTCGGACCTGCACTCAGGATTTCGCATCCAGTCGCACGGTTGCGACCTGACAAGATAGCCCGTCGCCCCACTAGTTCTTGCATGAATAAAAAGCGATTGTTATCCGCGGAAATAAGGCAATTGTTAGTGCATCATCGAATATTTTGGCGCTGTTTTCTTTCGGGGATCCAATTCCTCACAAATCGCCAGGTAGGAACCCAAATTGAACGTCACACCACGTCTTGCACCCAAATATGGCTCTCCGCAACTATCTATACGCCAAGCACACGAACGCAACACAAGCGGCGCTCATCAATAAACGATCCGATTCAGCGGCTAGCCACTTATCCGACTGTCCTCCTGAACGGGCATTGACATTGGAAGATGGAACAAAAGCGTGCGCTAATTGCGCGGATTGTCCAAAAAAGATCCAAGGAGATGACGGCTCCCCTAAAATAAAGGTACAGGTAGAAACCGAGATAGACCTGTCCACACCTTCTCCAAACACAACCAGCACCTAGCTCTGTGCGCTGTTCACCACTCGTGACTTCATTTCTTGTTCGTTGAGTTTTTTTTTTGTAATAAATCAACCGCCACTATGTGCGGCACCAATCTCTTGTAGTATCTATATCAAACAACCGAGTACGCCTGTATTTTGCAAGCGTGGCTGCGCCATTCGATGGTCGACATTTCACAGCTCTTTAATATATGAATTGATGCTTGTAGGGGTTCCATAAACGAAAGGACAGAACACTGCTTAGTGAGAGTAGCTAGTCATGTATCAGGTAAAGATGACCTGGCTCATTGCAATGCCATGTATCGTTATCCAGACAACCAAGCAATGCAAGTCATTATGGGGTATTTTAGGAAGTGATTCTGGGGCACTGTCCTGTAATGTTTCTGGTGTGTAGAGGCATCTCTAAGACACTCCAAGGCCTAATTGGACTTCACTCCATAGGAGATTATAAAAGAGTCCCGTTGCAGCAATACCTGCATCTTTTGTTTCTCGTGTCTATCCTTTCTTGAACCGGCCATATAGTATACATCAAGCAAGCATCCAGAGCGGAACGAAAAAATGCATATCTCTTCTAGTGTGGTCTTCAAGATGCTTCTGGAATAGGATAATTATACACATTTTGAAATAACCCCAAAGACAACTGGCCAAATGAAGTACCAGGTGCTTCTTGTGCATATTCGATTTCATGCTACACTTGTGGGATTGAAGCAAACACCACTCACTGATCATCATAAGAGTCGTAATATAAACAATCAAGACAACAAAATCTCTATTTGTTCGTATCGTAGCAACGTCATACATGATGTAATCCCTTTTTAAGAATACCGTACTAAGAAATAAAAATGAAAAAAAAAACAATACTTTCAATCATTCAATCGACGGTCTATCGGATTACGCAGATTGCTTTGCAAGAATTTACGTTGCTGTGAGGAGAGATGAAGAAAAGCTACTAATCCTGGGCCCAATAAGAGCTCAGAACTGTGATAAATCTGATCAAAGAAGCTTGAGTATCGCAGAGCAAATAATGCTATTCAAATGTGCCTTGGTCTACCTGTGATTTCAACATTCAAACATCCATCAGGAGAGCATGAGCTTGTTCTGCTCCCAGAGCGAACGCGGCGCCGATGGCAGCCACTCGTCCTCGTCGTATGTACGCTTCTCTTGTTGCAAAAATAATTCGTCCAGCATCGGGTGCTCCAGTGGTGGACGCCGCCGCTGCTCCTGAGCAGAACGGAGACAAATGAGTCGCTCACTAGCAAAGGAGGCCTTGAATGCTTCGTAAAGTTGTAACGTCTGAGGGTAATCATACTGGTGGTCCTGGAAGAAGCGGTCTGCAACGTCCGCAAGAAGCCGCTCAAGATGCTGCGCAGCAATGGGAGAGCGCGCTGCTGGTACAAGCCGCATGGCATGTTCTAAAGTGGCAGGCAGCTCGTCTCCACGTGGGGTATGTGGCTGTCCCAGAGACGCAGGTTGTGTACGCTCATGTTGCAGATTATTTCGTGCTCCAGAAGGTAAGTACGAGAGTGTGGGGGGGAAACTAAGAGTCTGCTGAGGTCGAAACAGGCCCTGTGATCCCTGATCCAGGCGAGATTGCAGTGAGTCAAGAGGCAGGTCTCGTTTCGTGGATGACTCGACGGGCTCCTGTGGTTCTTGGACAACCGGGGCATCTGGTAATACAAGCAAGCGTTCGTTACGGGTGGTAAGACCCTGTGCTCCGGGAAGATCCTCACTCTTTTTGCGCAGGCGGCAGAGCCCGTGGCGTTTCTTAAACTGGGCGAGCCAGCCGTGACTGAAGCCGACAAGTCGCTTCGGGTTCTCGACGCCAAACTGGTGGGCGTATACCTGCCAGTAATCCCGCAATATAGGTTCAGTGACAGCAGCACCACGCGCAAGCCGCTGCTGTACCAAAAGGTCCATGGCACGGTTGATCTGAGCGTACTTGTAAGTGACCTTACGTCGAGCGTGTTTCTCTGAGGGCGGACCCAGGGCACGGTAGCGGCGGCGATACTCTGGCTCATTTTTAAGCCACTCATGGAATGTCAGAGTCAGAATGGCCACATCGTGCTGGAACCGGGCCACGGTTTCCAGCTGCGTGTGGTCCAGTCCGTGGTAATGATCTAATATCTGGATCTTTTGTTCCAAGGTGGCACGCGGGCGCTTTTTCGCTACTTTTCTTGGAACAGACAGGATATCAGGACCCGGAGCATCCATATTTCTTAAGCAAATGCTGGGTTTCGAGCGAAGAGGATTGAGTCTCGTGTGGGGTAAAGAGGGCAAGAAAACTCAGGCGGCGGCAGGGGAGCGTGGTTATGAGGCGCGCATAGATGCCAGAACGGAAACTGCAGACGTGGAAGTTTTCGGGGACAGAGACTAGCAAATGTTCCAAAGCCCGGCGACGTGCGGGTATCTGGAGATACAGTGGGTTCCGGCGAGTATGCGCTGGTAACACTAGAGGGTACCCATTTTTCAGAGCGATGCGAGGTAAGGTTTTTAAAGGGTTTCGCTATTCTATATACAGGCTCACGTGGTTCAATTTCACTTGAATGTTCGCTAGCTCACCAGTGGCGTGTCGCTCCCATTCTGGCATGTCTGTCACTAGCTGCTTCCATTTTTTCATATGGCTGTGCTATTCCAGATCTGTGGGCTCGAGGGCTACCGCCAACAAAGTAAAAAAAACAATAATACTGCCGAAATAAATTTGGCCTCATGGGCATTCTAATATGTCCTATTCTTTTCAGGATATTTTGTAGAGATCAGGAGACAAGGAGATCAGGAGACAAGGAGACAAGGAGATCAGGAGATCAGGAGATCAGGAGGGTGCCCCCAAACGAATCGCCTTCGAGAAGACCTCGAATATATCTCTGTAATAATACTCTGAACCATTTCCATATTGTTTAATTCATGAGAGACACGCTTCTGCACCAATGATAGTGGGATATGTTGTTTAAAAACCTTGTAAGAAAGTACACAAAAATTGACTGACGAGCTTGGTCTTTACAAGCACATTGACAAAGGTTGGTGACTTGAGGATGTTATTGAGGTCCCGTCCCATGGATACTTTGCAGCCGGTACGCGCATGGTCGCTTATTTGCCAGGTATTTTGGCCTTTTCTATGCACTTGGACTGGGGTTGAATTCCAGCCTTCAGAAGGGGCAATCAATGAATGTCGGGATACCGACATGCTCCTGGTTTTTATTCCTTGAAAAAGAAAAAAAGAGACGAAAAAAAAACACTAAGCCTTCATATGTTTCATACGAGGGCAATATTTTAGTGGCTCTGATAGTGGTATCATGTCTTTTATTGAACAACTATTGGAATTGAAAAAATCAATGGTCCATAAAAAGCCCTTATAGTGGGTATTGCTAAATTCTGAATTTCATATTCTTCACCCCAATCATGCTTTCAGCTTAACTTTTGCCAAAAATTGCGTATTGTGTTCTGGTCCATTCTCCAAATTCGTTTTCATTCTCATCTCCAAAATACAAGTGGACCACATCCAACATTAAATGTACTACGTTGATCCATTCCAAACACACATACTCTCTCTTTACGAAAAATTCAGACGTACCTTGGTTTTCTATTTGACGTCAAACTTACAAATACTAAGTCCTAGAACTCCATCCGAATCATCTACTGGAGAACAAACGCATTCATCACACCACATATGCCAATCGCAACGATCTAAGATGTCGACAAGCAGCATATACAATCCCAAGCGAACTCGATTTAGCGATTCAATTATGGTGCTGTGTGAGCTGTTGGCTCCCGAAAGTCCACAATATATATCGAAGTTTTTTGCGCTACTTGAGTGGGCTTTCTGCATCTCGTATCTCAAACAGAACAATATTCACTTATACAAAGCCAGAGCGGCAGATCCAGAAAACGAGCTCTAATCAATCCCCGCACATAAAATGATCATGTCTATGAACGCGTCGATTGCGCCCTTAAACCATGAAGAAAAGCAAATAAGCACAGCCTCTTACCTTTGCTTGCACTTGATGTAATTTTTTTTTGTTCTGCAAGGGATTCTACAGTACTTCTACCATTACGTTCATTGTTGTGGATTGGCCTATACAATCGTCATAAATCAGTGCGAGCCGGCGCCTCTGCTGACTCTCTCCAAGACAGACTCGTAGGCGACCTCCGAGAAATCTGTGCCCTGAATGTCGGCAGCGATACCGTTCAAGGCTCTTCTTAAGGCGTCTTTCGACGACGCGTACACCATCTTCGATCTCACGGGCGCGGTGTCTGGCGACCAGGTGAAGAAGACGATCTTGGTTCTCTTGCCTTCGCCACCACCGATTTCATACTCAAAGTCGTACACAGCATACTTACACTCGTTCTCTGGCAACTTCTCCAAGAACGTATCGTAGTCGGCGTTGGTGGAGGTCTCGTCCACGACAATCTGGGTTTTTTCCGCGTTCAAAGCAAACACAATGAATTTGTACTTCTTGCCCAACTTCAAGTCGTTAAATGCGGCTAAGGACTCGTCGGCAACTGCAACTCTGGATTATTGTTAGTATTGACCCGTGTAAATGCGAGGCCTAGGGAATACCGGAGAAGACTTCAATGTGTCTTTCCTAACGATTCTGCTAAGAGCATTACGTCGCCATTAATTGAAACTAATAATGAAGGAGCGGGTGGACGTTTTTAAGGGCCCCCATCTGAGTTTCCCACCTCCTGTTTTCCCCTTTCCCCTTCACTGGAACAAATCTCAATCAATGTGGCAAAGCGCTATGAGAATGCTGGAATCCGATGGATTTCAGCAGCCACGCGCCATCAGCAAAAGCTTGTTTTTTTTTTCGATTAAATTATCATCATACTCCGGGCGTCTTCAAAGACACTGCCCGCAACTGGTGAAACATACCCTGATCTGGACTGAGGGGCTGGTTAGTACGCTTAGTATTGAAGTACACGCCGCAGACCAGTTGAGACTGGTTCATGGCTGAGAAGCTGCTACAGTTGTTGCAGGGTAGGCAACATACCATTTTTTGTTGTGGTGTGGAGATTGCGTAGGGGAAAAAAAGATGAAACGATAGTTGCTTTCTGTTTTGAAGTGCGGTTTGCCTTGGGTGAACGTCCACCGACACCGAGCATGGCCTTATATGCAGGCTGGACTGCCATGGGCTGAGGTTTTGCAGTCACTCCTGCCAAACAAAAATCTGTGATAAAGAAGCAGTTTCGTCGTTATAGCAGTGCTCGTGTGTACACAATGAGTTTCTTGCAATGCGGCGGCGTTTTTAAGGCATTGATAGACGCGGTAGTGGAAACAACTTTCAGGCTATGTTGGGACGGGTATTTGTCGTATGAGCATTCTCAGCCCCCGCGCTCGGTTCGTCACCCGACATTCGCTGTTGGCACAGCTCGTGCGCCTGGTTCTTACCCGACTAATTGGCGCACAATGAAACAACATACAGTGAAGGAAGATAAATATCATAGAATTAGCACACTAAAAAATCATACAACGATTAGAATGTTATTTTGAAAGTGGCTTCCACACTCGTTACCTTGCAGGAGACAAAAGCAAGTATATACCAGAAAGCGTGCTGACGTTATTTCAGATCGCGCCATGGGCCTGTTTCAACCTGTATGGCCACAGGTACCAGGTTCCTGTGTTCTATACATCCGCAACTGGCTATGGCCATTCAATCGAAAACCATTTCCCAGCACTGTCTCTTCTTTTTTTCCTGGATATTCTGAGAAGAAGAAAAAAGATCTTCTCAATTGAGCAATATGTATTTCTTTCCAAACTGACTATTTTATGAGGCAATAGAACAAATTTAGGTTCCAGTCCTAATATCGAGACCTAGGCTATAGAAGAGGCTCGGTCCAGTAGAGGTTATAAGTCACAGGGCTCAAAAAATCTAATTCTTTCATAATGCATCCCGAACATGATCCTCGAGCGAAAATCCTTTGTTTCACATGTTTCACATAGAAAAAAAAAAGAAAAAAAAAAGAAAAGAAAAGAAAAGAAAAGAAAAGAAAAGAAAAGAGGGATCGAATTAGAGTCTTGCTAGTATGGCCACCTTGCATCCTTTCGGCTCTGGGGCCGTGTCCGTATCCCAAACACAGACAAACTAGTATTCCTATAAATTGGTTTCTTGAGACGGATTGTGAAAATACCTGTATATTTTTAATCACCCGTTAATCAGATTCATATAATGTTTCGATTCGATCGTCTGTCCATTCATGAAATCCACCGCGGCTGACTTGGAAGGTGTCAGCGCAAGTAATAAACTTCATGAGACCACGGGTAAAATCCATCTCTCCTGGAAACAGCTGAAATATACTTATACTCAAATCATTTACCCCAGTCCCATCAAGTTTGTGTATATGCTTTACAAAATGTATTGGACGTTCATGACTTAATTGAAATTCTCAACAAATCAGTGCACCCGGCCTTTTTAAGGCTTGAGTAATTCCAATTTTAGTTTTCTGATTTCTTTCAATCCACAGAAATTGTGGTAAATAAAGTTGCAGATTCTGACAAGCATATGCATTGTAATCCCATTAAGTCTTATGAATGTATAAGACAAAAAGTGGCAACCTAATAAGAGAGATGTGGTGGCCGAGTGGTTAAGGCGTGAGGTGCAGGTTAAAAAGCACCTCCTCATGAGCTCTGCTCTCGCAGGTTCGAATCCTGTCCACGTCGCTTTTTTTTTTATTTAAAATACATCTTTTTTTCTTGTTTAACACCTTGAATAAAATTTCAGAACTGGTCTACAAAAAGATATAAAACCAACCACATGCCGTGTTTTTTCCCTAATTTCTTATAAACACAGATATGGGGTAGCAGACGTGGCGAACCAGTGTACTTGATGCCGATTTTTTTGACCCCAAAGTTGGGGCCGGTCTCTGAGCTCGACCGGTATACAGTACCGATGTGGTCAGCCTAGTAGATACAAAATGAGAGCGTCGTCAATAGTCGGTGACACCCCAGCAGTTTAGCTACTAAAAACATACATCTCACGTTGTCGTTATGGATATCGATCTCTACGAAATCCTTGAAGTGGAACGTTCTGCGACGCTGGGCGACATCAAAAAGGCATACAGGAAGTTGGCACTTCGCTACCATCCAGATAAAGTTTCGGAGGACGAAAGGAATGATGCAGAAATCAAGTTCAAGGAGATCTCGCGCGCATACGAAATCCTTAGCGACGAGGCCAAGAGACTGGATTACGATATATACGGCACGACGGACGGCATGGGCGAAACCGGGCCCGGGTTCAGCAGCAACCCTTATGGCGATGCCTATGGCTCGCAGCAATATGGCGCCGACGACTTCTACAACTTCTTCCATAACATGAATGGAGGCGCCCCTCCCCACTCTGGTGGTGGTTCCCGGGCACGTAGCCAGCTGAAAACCGCAGATGCAGAGTTGGAAGTCGACGTGACGTTGGAGGAATTGTTCAAGGGCAAGACCGTCAAAATCACCTCGACCCGCGACGTGCTCTGTGGCAGTTGCAGCGGCACGGGTGCCCGCAAAAAGGCAGTACCCCGAACGTGTGCTCTGTGCGAGGGCCACGGGTACACGACCAAGATCAAGAGGGTCGGTCCCGGGTTGGTGTCGCAGTTCCACGTGGACTGCGACAAGTGCGCGGGCGAAGGCAAGACGTTCCGCCCCAAGGACAAGTGCAAGCACTGCCATGGCAAGATGGTTATGGAAGAAACGAAGATCTTGGAGTTCGAGATCCCGCCCGGTTCCAAGTCGGGAGAGCTGGTGGTCTTGGAAGGCGAGTCCGACGAGGCTCCGGGCAAGAAAGCCGGCGACGTTATTCTCACCTTTCACTGCAAGGAGCACGCGACGTTCACACGCAAGGGTGATGACTTGTTTGTCGACTACAAAATCACGTTGGTGGAGGCGCTTCTGGGCTTCTCGAAGGTCGTGGCTAAGCACTTAGACGGCCGCGCAATCCACATCAGCACGCCCACCGGCAAGGTTATTCGGCCGGGAGATTTCCTCCGCATTTCGGGCGAAGGCATGCCCGTGCACACCAAGTCACTGAGCTGGTTTGGTGCCAAAAAGAAACGAGGCGACTTATATGTGGCCATCGAAGTCGAGTTCCCCTCAGACAACTGGTACTTGGAGAAGAACGACGTGTACAAGCTACAAAACTTGCTTCCGACGGAGCTTCGTAGCGATGCGGACAAGAAGAAACAGAGTGTGCCCGCAGACCTGTTGCCAGAGGCAAATATCGAACACGTTACAGGGTTTACTGTATCGCGTGCAGACACGCTTCCGAACTACGAGGAGCCAGAGCACGCCCACAACAGCCAGCACGGCGCCCACGCTGGAAGCACTCATTATGCGCACGCCGAACCCTCGCCCGAGTGTGCGACGCAATAAATGCGAGACAAAGTGTGGCTGGACACCAGTGTAGATAAGCATGGAACACGCAGCAGTGCATCGAAGGTGTATATAGTATTGGGGTATGGAGTCGTTTGTGTACATAGCAAAACACAGTCAAAAGTCTAGCATCTCCTCGAGGTCTGCTGCAGTGAGCCCCAAGGCCTTGTTCTCTGCTCCACGCGTCAACTCCCCGTGAAATACAGTGTTCATCTCATTTTCCGTCTCGCTGCATGGATCTTCATCTTCGGAAAAGAAGCGCGTATTTGAAGCAAACATGTCTGTCAACTTATAGGGCTGTTCTTGTGCGTGAAGAAAAGGCATCTCTTTCTCTGTAAAGGGCTCTTCGTCGGCTGGTATATCCTCAAGAGGCGAAGGAGCCTTGGGGGCAGTTCCTACACTGTTTTCGTTCTCAGCAAGCGACTCGATGAGCTGCTCAACTTCCGGGGATAACGCGCCCTTTTTTATCGGGTCTCTGTTGACCGCTTGCTCATGTGCTGGCAAATTCGATGCATGCAAACACGAAGTTGCATCTGAGAGCGTTTCGGAAAGCTGCTGTGTAAGTGGTGGCAACACACGTGGCGCTGCTTTAGTCAAGGAATCTGACACCAAACGCGATACGAGCTCAGGAGGGCGGTGCAGATCCTGCAGCGCAAGAAGCGTGTTCTTATGCGGGTTGGTGTGGTTGGGAGCCGGGGCGACGATTTTAGACGGTTTACTGTAGAACCCGAGTGACAGGCTTGACTTGGCCAAAGTCGGTTTGGTTGTGAGAACGTCACCCTTTGAGAGCTGACCCTGGTTTAATGTGGGCCCCTGGAACAACAGAGGCAATGACGACTTTGACCTCTGTAGAGTCGGAAATCCCAGGTTAGGATTTTTGCCACCTAAAGGTATGCGCATCCGCTTCTCATTGATGTTGCCCTTTGCGGAAAGGGGTCTTTTGATGGCGCCGCTGGTGCCAGAGGGTATTTCCCTGAGCGCCGGGTTTCGTAGCTCCGTTTTTGTCACAGCAACTTGGTGCTGGTTTTCTTGATCATTGTGTAGTTTAATCCTGTTTGTGGACATGTCTATGGATGTTTTGAGGGGTATTCAAGCGTTTCTGGGTATGGGATTTGTGATAAGAAAGAAAGAATAGTGATGACTGTCAAACTTGCCTGTTTATGTTTGCGCGGCTCTAGGTACGGAATGTGCAGGCGACTATATATTCGATGAAGATAACAACAAGCACCAAAAGATGTCAAATAGAGTTCTTCTTTTTTGGGAAAATAAGTAAACAGAAATATAAATGGGAACTGTGTGCTCTTTAAAGGAAAAGTTTTTTTCCACTACGTTTTCATTTTTTTTGGTACTTTTTTTGGTTTTTTTATTTTTAGGACAACGCATCCTTGTGTAGAATGATAGTTCGCGGGGTACTATGGAGGATGTCGGTGGGGGCGAAAGCCAGAAAATGCCCACTAGTGTATGGAAAGAATTTTCCTTAACTTTTGCTTTAGTTTTGTAGATTCCGGCTGAAATCGATCTATGTGGATCCTTTAAAATGATTCAGTGCAACTTCTAGGTTTTCTTAACAGATTCCAATTTTTTATCGTCAGTTTAGTGATTCCAGAAAAGGCAGGTGAAGGACAAAAATAAACAATCGTTGACTAATGTCAAATTTGCAAAAAGCTAAAAAGCAATGCCAACAATTTTGAAGTTTTTTTCGCCCGGGTAACTAGACACGTTGATTTATTGCATATGCTTTGAAAAATATCTAGTGGCCCGCCGAATACAAATAATGAGAAATGAAACAGAAAAGTCAGTCAAACTATACCCATTTATGGACGTGGCTTGTGCATGGACTAGGGCAATGTCAAACTCCTCAACACACCTTCATGAGAAAATAAATATCTATTCCGAAGTCGGGTGTGCAATTCAAAGCAAGAGATTACAAGAACAAAAAAAAAACTTGTTCCAAGAGAACAAAAAAAAATTCCCCTCAAATCAGTACTTGATCTTATTTTTCAAAGGGTAGCAAGTATTCGAAGTATGCGTTCGTTCTTTGGTCTGACTGTGGCGGGCCGATTAAAAAAAATGTGGCTGCGAAAGGCCCTTATCATCACTCACCAAACCATAAACGCCAGTACTCAAAACAAGCCGGAGCCCAAAAAGGGGCTTTAAATTGTATTTTGACCAACAACACCAAAAGGAATCCATTCGTGATATACCGTTATAGAGCATGCTGTACGTATAATCCCATGTATAGCCCTAATATTTGCCTATTTCAAGGTGCAGCTCCACGTATGGTTGTGTCAACCAATGTATGTATATGAAAAGTTTTTGATCCCGTAGTTACCCCAGAACTTCCTTAAAAAATTATAATGAAATATATGTCATTGTTGGCAGGAATCAGGGAGCATACACAATTTTAATAGGAGTACAAAAGAATCCATTCAGCATATGAGTGTGGCGTTTATAGTCAAATATTGATAGAGATATGCAGACACTGGATCGTGATCTTGTCGTTTTTTGCAGGAAGAATGTAGTCTGTTCCCATAGTTAATCAAGTGGATATACTGAAATATCTTTTCAAAACCATGGATTTTACAGGAATGAATAGTGGGTGTACATTGTACTTGGACGAGGATGCTCAAATATTAGGGCACCTGAATTTATTTATGCATGGGTTTACAGGGACACCAGTCCAGGTCACCGCTTTTAAACCATGCTTAAGAAAAAGGGACAAAACTATGTTTTACTTTAATTTTGCTGTTTGCGAATAAATCTTCTTGGTCATATATACTGGCTCTACAATATTCCCCGGTCCACGAGAAGGTTGTTTTGTTCCCTGAGGCTGGACTTGATTATATTTGACAAGGATGTTTTTTTTTCTAGACGGAGTCGAGACTTCAATGATAAAAAAAAAATCACCCAATCTCGGAACCTACTTTAATGTTTCGACTTCAAACATTTTTTGAATGGTTTGAATATCAAGAACCAATCTATGCATACACTCTCACTCTTCTAATTGTTGTAGACCAAAGAAGAAAGTGTGCGAGACTACTGGCATATTCAGGTGATGCTTTGGTATTTAGGTCACATAACTTTCTATGAAGTGGAATAGCGTATAAAATGAAAGGCGTCTTCCCCGAATATGGAAGAAAATATCACCAACAACTCAACAACTAAGCAACAAAAATGGCTGCTCCTCAATCCTCCAACAAAAACACCTCTGCCTCGAATAAAGATAACTTCATGGCCGCCCAAACCCCCGGAGGCTGGTATTCGGCTTGTGTCATTGTTTAGTAATGTTTTGCCCGGCATTTGATTCGTGATGATATCTAAAGTTTGAAGCCTGGGCACCAAGTGTAAAGGATGGGACGAATATGAAGGGAAAACCATCGGCCCCATCTATAATCTAGGTATACATATTTTTTGAAAATACATCATTTTATTTTAATTTTACTCGACTCCAAAGTCCTACTTGCCGTATGCTTACACTTTTGTATCTTTTTTTTGTTCTTTTTATCCGGCTATTTCGAAGTCTCTCGCGCATCGGCTATAATCAAATTTCTAGTATTACTATACTATGTATCAAAGAGAAGGAAATTGAGCGAGTGGAAGAGAGAGAGAGAGAGAGAGATATTATAAGCAAACAGGACCAAAAAGAAAAAGAAAAAGAAAAAGCAGCATTTTTACTTCTGATTTATTTCGTTTGGTCATATGCTCATGGGTGGAGCCGACTATGCCAGAGCGCACGAGCCCCAATTTGTGCCGTTGAAATTAATGCAGCAGCTCGGGATACCTATACTTCGGCGACGGGAAGTTCGGTATGAAGCGTAACTGCATAGAGCCAAACAATTTATATGGAAGTGGTCTGCTTAAAGCATTTAAAGTGCCCGTATGATATATATGCGGATCCATATTACTGGGATTCCAGTGCCGCGAATCATACAGCACTTGCGCATCTATATGGCCTGATTAATATATCGTCACACTAATAATAATACGGGCAATTAATCGATATATATATATATATATATATATATCAAAGCCCCACATATCATGTCCATATTTTTCGGTGAGACCCATGGGCTCAATGAAATGAGTCCATTAAAACAAGTATATATTCCAGTGGCCTGTATACCATGAGATGGCCGCTGATAATATAGGGCATGCTCAATCAACATGTACCATAAAAACGATGATTATGTACAGTTACTTTTTAATATATATAAATATAAATACACACCCACACACCTATAATGAAATATATCGTACATGTTTAATTAAAGCAATTCGAAAAACTACATACAGCCCCATCCAACCAATTTCCATGGTTAGACCCGTGTTCTGGAAACACGTCTCAGCCTGCCCGGTCCATCGCGTGCGCTCACCGGTCCTCAGCCCCACACTCCACCTTCAACCGCCATATAGCACCGTACCCAAACTGGTCCTCCAGCTCCTCCAGCCCCACCAAAAACACACCAAAACACACCAAAATACCAAAAAGTCACCACAAAACCCATGAACTCATTCCGCGCCGTCTCCAGCACCACTTCCATGGCCACGTGGGAGTACCTCGTCAACTGGGTGTTGGTGGTGACACTCTGCGTGGCCTTCGTGTTTTACTTTGCCCGGCTCGTGGGCTACATTATCTCGGCGCTTCTCAAGCTTGTGCTCTGGAAATGGCATCGTGTGCGAGTGACCGTCGGCGCGTTTCGAATCGCGCCGCTCGGCGGCCGGATCATGGCCCGTAACGTAGTAGTGCTGCTGGCAGACTACACCTTTCTGGTTCTCCGCGTCAACCTCACGTGGCGCTACTGGCTCCTCCGCCCCACGCGGCTTGCAGGCGTATATGTAGCGGGTCCCACGCCGCCGCCCGACGGCCGCTCCGCTGCTCAGAACGCCCGTCTCCCTGCGCTTTGGCGGGCCCATATCGACGGCTTGGAGGTCTTCATGTACAACCGCACCGCTGCCTACGACGCACTAGAAGAGGCGCTTGCTCGCGCGGGCGTATCTGAAAGCACTGGTCAGAAGCTGCCAGTTTCGCTGCCACTGTTTTCAGAGACACCGAGTGTCGGCAAAATGCACCAGGAGCAGTCGCCAGTGCTACGCTTCTTGCCGCTCGACGTCTCCGTGAAGCACGGCGCGTTTGTGTTGGGCAACCACACGACGCCCACCGTGCTTGTAGCGTCGTTCCGCTCTGCCAAGGCGCTGTGGGACGTGACTGCGGCGCCCAGCGGCGCGTTCCAGCGCACATGTGTTGACGCCACCCTCGACAGGTTCCAGGTGCACATGCGACCCAATATTGCGTTTGACCCGGCATGCTACGGAGGTCAGGGCTCGCGAGTGGCACGACCAATGCCCAAGAAAAACGGCATCCGACACATGGTGGCGTACATCCGGCAGAAGCAGCGCCAGCTCCGCCGCGGCCTTCACCGGAAAGCACTCTACGAAGGCATCGCAGAGTGGCACGGGCTCCGCCGGTACGTCGGCGATGCACCCGAGTCTGCCGCCGACGTCGAGGAGTACGCCAAATACAGTTTACTTCTTGATGCTGCGGCCACCCAGATCGTGTACTACTATGATACGGAACCACTTGCGTGGACATGCGTAAATACCGCCGAGAATGGGACCGAGAATGGGGGTGAGGCCGGGACCCAGGCGCTGCATGAAGACGCCCGCCCACAGACGGGTGTGGACGTTGGCTTGTCCATGGCCACAGTCCACTACGGATCCTGGGCCGACCGCCAGCGAGGCCCGCTCCAGGCGCTCTTATTCCCAGGCTTGGCACGCGACGCAGCTCCTGAAGAGCGCACCGTGCCCAGGCCTGATGCATGCGCAGAAACCGGCGTACCAAAAAGCCCTGACTACGCCGGCTTCACCGTGAAGGTGGCGGCGAAAACCGAGCTTCTTTTTCGCGTGCCTACGCGTGAGTTCAGCAAGGACAAGGAGGAGGCCGGTGACGACTCCAAGCAGCGCAATATGCGTGCGTTCGGCTGGCTCGAGTTGAAGCTTGGCGCCGGTACCTACGCCCATTACTTTGCCCCGTACACTGCTTCGCCGCTTGGCTTCGTGTCGACGCTCAACCTCAACGTCTCTGCCCTCGAGGTCCGCACATCAGTGACCCACGACCTCTTGCTCACTGCCGCAAGCCACACGGCAGAGCTCCAGCTCAGGATGCCGCTCGCCTGGAACGCGCCTTGTGAGTACGCCGTCTCCATGAACTCGAAAGAGGCGCATTTCTATTTTTTACGTGAGCATACCGCGCTTATCGCAGACATCGCCGCAGACTTCGCGGCTGGTGCTCCCACGAGGTATGAGGAGATTCGCGTGTGCACGTACTCGCTTGACTGGGCCGTCTGCGGCGGCGTGCTCAAACTTAACGCAAATGACCACAATATCATTAATGCGCCATTGGACCCACTAGCAAACACCTTCCTCGAAGTGCGCTTTCCGTCCGTCTGCGTCAACGCAAAGACTCGTTCCGATGGGATGCTTGCCGCAGCATCTTCAATCGAGTACCGCGTGTTTGCTCCACTGCTCACATTACACCTCTCTGTGCCTCCCTGGCACACCGCTAGTGAGTTCATGGCCGCATGCACGCAGATGGGTGCCACGGAGGCGTTCGAAATTACCGGCGTTTATCACACGTACAACAATATTGAGCTCGACCGCAATAATGTCGCTACCGCGCATGTGACAGCAGACGATCCTGTTCTTCTTTTTCACGGCAACTTCGTGCGCTGTCTTTTCACGATTCGTGACAACTATTTCGGCGACTTTATCAACTTTCGTTCGTTCGAGGAGTTCCTCTTGAGCGAAGAAGAATCTAAAGACGCGACATCGGCCTCGGGATTCTCTGCTACAGAAAACTACTGGGACTTACCCAAGCTGGAGAATGACTTAACGGTACGCTTCTCGTTCAAGGTGCGCCGTGGCGCCATAGTATTTCCTTGTCAAGTGTACGACCATTCTCACCATGTTGGTTTGTTGTTCGATTACCTCGATATCGGAATACAACTTTGCCCATTCTACATGGATCTTCAGGTAGACTTCAGTACAGGAAATGGGTATAATGTACTCCCAGACTCTCTTCCCTCAAAAAACTTGGTGTTTCGAAGAGCAGAATATGCAAGCTGGCTTTCAAAAAGAGACCCGGAAGTCGTCATCGACACCTTCAGTATACACACTCACAGGATGCTCGGCATTGATGATCTCACGTACCATTGCAAGTGGGACTTTGCATGTGACTTGATTCAAATAGAGGGGTCTCCAGCCGTGATACTGAGCATCTATAGCCTCATTACCAACTTTGTATTGGGCTATAAAGACCTAGAGAATGCGCTCACGTATGTGGTACCGACAGCATATGATGCCGCTAACTACTCGTTCCGCTGCCCAAACATTCACGTTAGGCTCGAATTGGCTCCTCATATCTTCCTTAAAATAAGTCTTCTGGATGTGCTTGCAACTTACAATGACATTGCAAACTTGCGCTACTCTAGTCGCGGCTCATTCCTATTACCACTGATTGTTGTTCATGTTACAGACGAGAAAGAGGTCATTAAGTATCTCGCTTCTGTAAACACTTCTCTTCACCTAACTAACTTTGGCCAAAAACTTGATATGCGGGAGCACAGGGAGATGCAACATGAACTTATTAAGCGTAATGATGCAACAACACACAGAGTGGCTTTTCTTCTAAATCCAGAGGAGAAAGATGACAAGTTTAATGCAGCAAAACATGCGGTATTTTCCGCAATCTCGCTCCCAACGGCTTCAATTCCACTCACTAAAGACTATCTATCTTCCCTAAGAAATGATTCACATAGTACTTTTGAGAGCTACTCTGAATTTGACAACCTGGAAGATTCTTCTTTTTTTGATAGAGATATGTTTCCAACTACCTCTTACGCTGACGAAGATTTTATGCCGGTGGTTCGCACACAGAATCAGTCAAATACAGACTCTTTGGTAATCAAGTTTGACATTGTGAAAGGTTGCATCTGCTCACTGGGTCTCAATCTGTTGTCTGAAATACTTGTGGGTTCTCAAAATTCAGATATCGAGGTTTTGCTTGATAGACTACAGTACGAAATTATGAAAGATCTTAAAAATCTCATATTCCCGACTTCAACTACTGACAACGTGAGAATAGTAAGTCCTTTACTTGACATACGAATCGTGGAACACGGTATGGCGTGCCCTGAATCCGCATTTTCAGCATCTCAACTGCACCCAGTAATGACTATAGCAGTATCTGAGCCTTCAATAGCCATTCGAAAACAGGAATTTCGTACACGCTTGGGATCTTACTTGGAAGAACGGTCTGCTCTAGCTTTAGCATTGCATATTGGCGATGTATACGCGTCTGTTTCTGTGCCTAAATGTTTTTCTGCTGCTTTCATAATTCAAGCTTCTGAGGTAGAATCTTGGATCTCAAAGAATGAAGAGGGTGCGCTGGTAGCCTCTCTTCTGATAAATTCGTTGAAAGTAGATGCAGACGAGCTTTTCTTACAAGAGGTACTCCAGTTTATCCAGACTCTTTTTATGGGGGTAGAATATGCGATAAAGAACTTTAAAACATCTGCAGAAATATCAGATAGATGGAGGAAAGATTTAATTTTTTATTTGTGCAATTTCGCCATAGACAAAAAAATTCTGTCAGATCCAGAAGTTATCACGAAACCAGCTAGAATCTTGAGGTCGAACAGAGATCATGCAAGATTCTACGAAGCTTGGAAAATCATGACAAAGTTGAGAAGCATATCCAAAGAGATCATCATGGAAGAAGATAGACAATACAGTCCTAATAACGAGTATCAGAAGGCCACGCAAGATGCCATAACTTTGGTGACAGATTACTTTAAGACTTGGAGACCATGGGAAGGCAATATGAAACAGAGAGAAAACTTTTTTCGCCAGATTTATACTAAGGATGAAGATTCGGAAAATGTACTTCAATTTATTTTCGAAATCACAACTATCGAGATTAATCTTACAGGAAAACAAGAGGTATCCAATTATCTTGCTTTTTCAAAAATCAATATCCAACTCACAAAACTGCAAAATCTTCAGCCTAGTGTCCTGGAAGAATTCAAGCAAGTGGAGAATAAAAAAATTGATATCGTTGTGAATATGGACGCCATTGACCTGGCTTTGAATTCATCGATCGTCAATATTTCAAATCTTTTGAAAAGCACTAAAAATACACAAACAAAAGAAATCATGCATGTGGAATATGCAGAAGATCCCAAAGAAAATGATATTACATTTTCTATTCTACTTAATTTGAATTCTTCACATTGTCGCTTTGATTTTGTTAAAACACGCTTCGATGTTGCGATTGATGAGTTCACTGCATCTTTAACTGGTAACATATCATCACTGTCAACAATGTCTATCGGCTGGGCTCTGAAAACAAGAGAGTTTGGGATAGAGTTTGGCAAGCAAAACTCAACATACTTCAGCTTGGTCTCTGAAGAAACGACTGTAGTTGCATCTGGACTAAAAGGCGGATCTCACGTTACACTCTCACTCGGGCTGAGTATGGGTGACTTGAATTTAAAAGTTCTTGATCACAACAATACTATTGGTCTCATTATTTCTGAATTTTTAAATGAAGATTTGAGTGCTTTTTTCAACCTGGAAGATGAACCAAAAAAATCATCAGAACTTATCACGGAAAGCGGCAAATGTGATTTCACATATAATGTTACTCTGAAATTTTATGTGAATAAACTAAAGTATTTGTTTGATGTCTTAAATCCGCTTAAATTTCAAGGTTTATTTACGGATACAAAATTTAATTTTCAAGTTTCTGAGATTGAAAATTATGGCGAATACGGTTATAAAGACTTTTCTCTGGACATGGTAGTTCGTGACATTCCTATGATAAGATCTCAAAGTTCAGGATTTTTGATCGCAACCGAGCTCGCAAAACTAGAAGATAGCTGGCTAATTAAGTCCGACTTTACATCAAATCATTTGAAATTGATCACTCCTCTGCTTTTTAATGCTTTGGAAGTCACATTAAAATGCAGATTGGATATCGAAAACAAACTCACGAGCTTGAAAGATTCGATCAAGAGTAGTTGGATAATGCAAAAAAGGGAGAAACATGGTAATGAGAATACTCAAGTCAATGTTATAGCTACAAAGCCGAGCACAAAAGTTCAATTTAAGGCGCAATGGATGCAAAAATATTTTGGTTGGTATACATTTAAAGATCAGAATCGACTAACATTTGAGTTTGAAGACTCCAAAATTTCTTTGGATAATTCCGCAGGCACAAGCCTGTTCATGAGATCTCTAACTGGTGAATTGCTTATGCCCGTCACCAGAATCACAATATTTTCGTCCCTGCTTCCGCTTGGTCTTTCTACACTTTTGGACTATCATCTTTCCATAAAACTTATCAACGATACAGTCACTGAAGGTAACGAAAAGAAGGGACAATCGTTACAAGTTGAGTCTGAATATTTCCGTGTTTATTTAAGCGCACCAATCTTGCTGAAATTATTAGAATGGACTGATGGCTTCAAGCACATTATAAACGAAGGTGATTTCACACCTCAAAAACTTCAACAAGAAAAAACTACCAATTCCAAAGCTAGACCTAAAAAACCGATTTTTGATGCTGTCCATGTTTTATCATATAATTTCTGTATTGGGTGGCTATTTGGGACTCTGCACAAGGATTACCCTGGCTTGATCTTCGGCGCAGAGAGACTATTTGCGGTTACGAAAGCGGACATGGGAAAGCTCACTGTCATGGGTGGGTATTTATCTGTTGCGCACGGGTCTTCATCGTCAAAATTTTACAGTCAGAATTCAGAATTTGACAACCTCAATCGTGCGTACATGCCCAAATTGCAATTGAACTACTACATCGACAGGCATCAGAAGCTTTGGTTGTCACTCAAGGGCGATGAGTTGGATGTTAGATGCATGTCAAATTGGACCGTCCTTATCGAACAAGGAATGAAGTCTGGAACTGAGATGCACAATTACTTCAGAGCAAAGTCGAAAAGAGCCGCATTCATTGAGAAAAATTCAAAGGAATTAAAGCTTTTTACCGAAATTAAAGCCGAAACACCCAGAAAGAGGTTCAATCCTCATTTCTCTGCGGTACAGTTGACGGCTGGCTTTGTGGGTGCTAGGGTCTTTATTTACAAACTTCAAGATGACACTTTGAATGAAGTACCCAAATCTCTCAGTCTTCAGTCTCCTGCCATACTGATAGTAACTGATTATCGTCATCAGAAGAATGCCTCGGTGAAACATATTTTGAAGACGGAGATTCTCATGTCACAATCAGACAATACTGTGTATTCTTCCTGTGTACCAGTATTGGAAGATTTTGTCCAAACATTTAAGGATTTATTCAAAACATCACAAGAAAATCAAAGTCTGAGACTGACACCAGAGAAAGAAACCAAGCCCTCGAACTTTGGAGACGAAATTGGCAGTTTATTTGAAGAAGCAGATATACACATTGGCATGAGAATCGAAAAACAAAGAATTTCATTGAGTTGTGAGCCAACTGCCAAAGTTGCTGCTGTTGTTGAGTTTGACAGCGCTTCCATCACAGCATGTTCAGGTGTGGAGGCCTTCGACTCAATTTATATCATTGGTCAGATCAACTTGATCTCTGCATCATTACAGCACATATATTCAGACGAAAGAAGTGGCTCGCTCATGATCAAGAATGTTATTTCTTCGAGTATGGTGGCGTTCGGAGAAGACTTGGAAATTTTGTCATCTTGCGGTATAACAGACATTGGCGGATACGTGAAAATGAAGCAGTATCAAGATGTTGATATCTTCAGGGACATTTGGTTTCCCAAAACATATACGCCGACTGTTCCTGAAATGCATGAAGTGCAGATTGAAAACAATCATCATTCGGAAGGAATCAACCAATCCTTTTCTAATGCAGGTATTTCCGTTGCGCTTGACTTCATATTTTCCAACATTATGTTAGAGGTTGACTTTGGACTGGCTTTAGGAACAATGGCCCTTGAAGTCGACAAAGCTTGGGCGATATCACAGAAAATATCTAGTTGGTCTTACGAATTCAAGGTGGGTCTTCATACTTTACTTGTTGGATCAGAGGGACGTCTTGGAGGATATTTTAAAGTGCGAGGGCTTTTCTTGAACTCCGCTGTCGAGTGGAAACTTGACGAATTACCCGTATTTGAAGTACCTTTGGTGCATATGGCTGCGGGCTTCAGTGAATTTCATCTCAAGGCAATCTTCGATGAGCACGTCTTTGCGTTTGCTAACTTGAAAGGGTGGAGATTTGACGTCCTCAATAGAAAGAATGGTGCAAACATATCCAAGGATCACCTTTTTGTTTCAATACGCTACAATTCTGCTGAGACATACTTGACTTCTTTGGCGGTATCTGAGTTTTATGATATCTACGAGACCATTTCCCGTATGTTCGAAGAGAATCGTATATCATACAAGGAAATTTTGAAGGATTCTAACAAAGAGAGCTTGATGAAAAGGGCATGTTCCAGCGAGTTACTCGAAGTCGCACGGAAATTAGACACTCAAATTGAGGTGTTCACTGGTGTTACAACGCTTCATGTGTATCCACATTCATTTCACGATAGTAAGGTTTTTGTGATCCAGCTCGATAGATCAATGGCCAATTTCACGCAGAATGAGTATGAGTTTGGTGTTTCGAACCAAATCGAGTTGCAACTCAACAATGTGAAGGCGTTGTTCTCAAGTACAGCAGGGGCCACAAAAGCAACCACTCAGAGCTTTGACGTTGATACATGGAGCGAGTACGCGTCTAAGGCAAAAGGGGGCATGATTTTAGGGTTCCCACGGTTCATGATCTCGATGCGAACTTACCAAAAGTTTCAAACAAATGTGGTAGAATATCTCTACCAATCATCGTTTGGTGGTACAGTGGACATCAGATGGAACTTGGGATCGGTTAACTGTGTGCGCGAAATGTATTCAGCACACAAAAGAGCACTTTCTTCGAGGACGGAAGTGATAAAAGATCATGTGCCGACGTTCAGAGACGACCTTGACTTGAATGATCTCATCACCCAGGACCCGACAAGGTCAAAAAACGAAGCGGGCGAAGAAGCGAAGCAGATACTCAAGCCTGCCGACACAGCGCATACGGATTTCGATAAAGATATTCAACAGACACTAGAGAAGGTGACGAGCAAATCGAAATTTACGTACGTGCCATTGGCGCCTGCAATTATCGAGGCACCGCAATTGAAAGAACTCGGCAATGCGACCCCACCTCTTGAGTGGTTTGGGTTGCACCGTAGCAAGTTCCCCAACGCAACGCATCAGCTAGCGATCGTTGGATTACAAAAGCTTATTCATCAAATTGAAGTTGAATACTCAAAAACCCTAGGAAAAGCGTGAGGGGTATGGCGTCTATTTGCATGGCAAAGATAAAGAAAGACTATATGTACAGAATATGGTTAGCCAGCCGAGACCCTGGAGTTCACGGAACTCGGGTTGCCAGCGTGCTGACAGCATCTCAAGGTAGAAGCTGGGTAGCGCTGAGACAATGGGGGCTCAGTGGGTCAAGTACCATCTGCCCTTTGCTCTTCTTCTGTTCAAGATCTTTCTACCGCTCTTCGACCTCAATCTGGCCAAGAAACCGAAGGTGCGTTTTCTCTTCAATGTCGACGGCTGGTATGTATTACCTCTGGACTTGAAGCGTTTTTGTATGAGCGAAGAAATGATCAGAAACGCCGACACTGGCTGTGGTTGTTCAGGCAGCACAAGCTGGCGAGAAAGTGGGGAAACCGACGAGGAGGAGAGCCCTACAGGCTTGCCTAAAAGTGAAAACTGGCGCACGGTCATACTGGGCACAGCTGCCGCTGGTCTGATGCATCTGGCCAATGAAAACATGAGATTAATTACTGCTGAAGATGATTTGGTACCAAGCCTGTAGCGTGATCGTGATGCGAAAAATTCCGCGTAGTGGAGAGCGTCGGAACATCCTGTATATACATACAGCTTGGGTCTCGCTGTATGCAAAGCCGCGAGTACTCTGAGGGCACATTTTTTCGATGCGATGATGCGCCGATTCAATCAAGAGGTGTGGATATTGATATCAGCAAAGGCCGGGCTGGACGTACAGAAGCAAACCGAACCATGTCCTTCAGACCAAGAAGAGCCGCGCCGAGCGCGTTGAACAGTGCAGTGATCTCGCACGTGACTGGCGTGAGACCCGTCGACCAGGCCCGTGCCGAGGCCATCTTGAGCAAATTCATCTTCACCAGTGAAGCGATTGCCACGAGCGGGGCCAGCGAAGCCATTACGTTTTCGCCTATGGGTCTCTCGAACAGCTCGGTAAACAACCCGATTTTGGGCCAGTTAAAGAGAGTTCAGAGAGATTTGCGGGGCTTGCCTCCTCTACTGGCTGAGCTCGAATCTCCCAAGAGGTCTGCGGACGAGATTAGCGCGGAGGAACCGCAAAACAAAAAAATCAAGTTCAGTGACGACGAAGGTCTGGTACACGAAGGGAAGTCTGCGAGCGATATGTCTGTGGACGGATCGGAGCCCAAGGAAAAACAGGAAACGCTAGCTAACGAGATTGCGGAGACTGTAGAGACTGTGGAAGCAGGCTCTGAGAAGGTCAAAGAAAATGTGAAGAAGAATGAAGATGAGGAGGAGAGGCGCGAGCGGAAAAGGCAAAAGAAGTTGGCGAAGAAAGAGAAGAAGGAGAAGAAAACACAGCCTCAAGATTGAGCATCGGACAGGAACACGTCGTTCGGTGGTTTACCACACTGTATAATAGAGCAACAAGCATTGAAAGCAAATGAGTAGATGAAGGGGGCTTTGGAAAGGGTTGTTGCTGGTTGTGGCAGTAGACAAGACTGCCGAACTGGGCACCCTAAAAAATTAAAAAAAACAAAAACAAAAACAAATAAAAATGGAAGCAATGCAAACCTTAATGTTCCAATCCATTACTACTGAACCCAAATGAAAAAGTTATGTACAAGTATCTCTTCAGAACAGAATGCTCCAAAGGTACGCATCACGTAGCAGGACTGGTCTCCTGATCTTAGCCGCATCCGCTTACTGGTACCAGCACATATGTGACTTGGTGAAAAGCTGTTTCACACTTCCATGAATGTAGTCCGGCAAAAGACATTACGCTCAGACCAAAGCAATATACCCAGAATAATGATCCCAAAGCATCGGCATTAACGATCCTGCACACATGATACTGGTATTGTTTGGGTCTCACCGCGGCCCGCGGACGTGTCCCAGTATAGATGAACTAGTGATATATCCCTGCTACGCTATTAGTACGCAGTCATATTTCTGCTGGCCGGTATCATATAATACGTAACGCACACGGTCTGCGAGTCAGTTTTCACCGCCCTACCCGTCCCGCGCTAGCCCACGGCAAACAATGGCCAGAAACAAAAAGAGAATCCATCTCAGCGATGATGAGGAGCACGCGCCCCCTGATGCCGAGCACACGTTCATAAACAACAGTGATTATAGTGACGCAGCAGTGCAGTCGCTGCCGGGCGCATCGCCATCTCAAGGACGCCTAGGCTTTCCCGGCGAAAATAGCAGTTCTGGAGCCGCAAACTGCCGCTCCTCCAGAACGCCGTCTTTGTCTGGGACAGTTTTAAGCCTGGCTCCAGAGAGAAGCCGCTCAGACTCAAACACAGACACAAACACAGATTTACCCGTGTACGCTATTGTGCGGCTGTCGTTGCCTAAAAGTGTGGCGGGCTCACCAAGCTCGGCTGACTCGCTGGCGTTTGAAGACGCACCAGATTCACAACTATTGGGCGTATCTGAACAGCAAAAGTCTATCCGAGCGGCACAGCTGCCGTGGCCAACTTCCACTCCTCAGACCAGACCCCCCGCGGCACATCTGCATATTCTAGCAGTACCCAATACCCACTTGAGCCGAGCCAGCACGCCTGCAATGGATCCGCCGCCGCCATCTCTGCTGCTGCTGCTGCTGCAGCGGCCGGGAAAGAGTGGATCTGTAGAGCCTAATGAGCGGCTTAGTTTTTCGCAGCAGCAGGTAACGATTCTGTCACCGACGAAGCGGCGGCACCGCGAGTCGATGCTTGCGCCCAACCCACACAAACAGCAACCACGGCTCGTGATTGTGAAGCTAGTGCTCACGAACTTTAAGTCGTACGCGGGGGTGCAGGAAATCGGGCCCTTCAACGCGTCGTTCTCGGCTGTCGTAGGGCCCAACGGTAGTGGTAAGTCGAATGTGATCGACCTGATGTTGTTCGTGTTTGGCTTCCGCGCACTGAAGATGCGCCAAGGAAAGTTGCTGGAGTTGATCCACAACTCCGTGGCTGGGCTGGCGATCGAGCACTGCCAGGTCGATGTGCACTTCCAGCACGTGATCGATGACCCCGTGGTGCCCAACTTCCTGACGCCTGTGCCCGGCTCCGAGCTTGTCATTAGCCGGCGAGCGTTCCGCACAAACGGCTCCCAGTACTATGTCAATGGCCTGCCCAGTAGCTACACTGAGGTCACACTGTATCTCCGGACTCAAGGCATCGACCTCGATCACAAGCGGTTCTTGATCTTGCAGGGTGAGGTCGAGCTGATTGCCCAGATGAAAGCTAAGGCCGAGCGTGACTCTGACGATGGTCTTCTTGAGTACTTGGAGGACATTATCGGAACCAGCGACTACAAGCTGCGCATCGAGGAGAGTGTCGCCCAGATCGAGGCCTTAAACGAAACTTGCGTCGAGAAGGAAACCCGGTTTGTCTTAGTCGAGACCGACGCCGCTGCCATGGAGGGGAAGAAGACCGAGGCCCTTCGTTTCTTGAACAAGGAGCGCCTACTTTCTAGCAAGCGTGGCATCAAGTTCCAGGCCGCACTCTACACACACAGACGCACGCTTGCTGATAATGACTCGCTTGCCATGGAGATCTCCGCTAAGTTGGAGGACGAAAAGGAGAAAAACGTGGGCATCGCGCGCGAGCTCAACGTGGCACAAGAGCAAAAAAATGCCCTTCTCTCGGCCCTCGAATCTCTCGGGAAAGAGGCCACCAAGATCCATAAAAAACAGAAGTCCATCAACAGTCAGCTGGTGCTGCTCGAGGAGAAACTTCGCAATGTACAGAGCAAGACAAAGAAGATCCAAAAGACCAAGGCCGCATCCGAGGCGACACTTGCTGCGTCCACTCTGCGGCGTGTAAACTTGATTACCGAAAATGAAAAGTCCACGGCGCAGTTGAATCAGCTCAAAATCGTTCTTGATACAGAAAAAGAAACCCTTCGCGACTTGCGACTGAGACTTACTGAAAAAACGGCCCACCTTTCTGAAGAGATCCTGGAGCTTCAAACTAAGCTCGAGCCTTTTCAAGACCGCGTGCAGGCGCAGGACAGGGCCCTGGAACTCGTGCGGTCTGAAATTGGCATGCTAGACGCACAGAAACGTGAGCTTGATAGGCGGTTAAAGGACGAGTCGCTGCGATTGGCACGCATAAAAGAAGATGGAAAGACTAAGGAAGCTGACTTGGAAGCGCTTACCCGAAAACTTGCCCATATTTCCGAACAAATAACGCTTGGAGAGGAGCAGTGTGGCTCGCTCAAAAAAACTTTACAGGGCAAGCGCGTGCGCTTGGCTTCGGCCCGTCTGAAGACGCTGGATGCCGCCTCAAGGTTGGCAACTGTACAAAATAAGAATGCTGTGCTCGTGAATTTGACCAAACTCTCAAAATCTGGAAGAATCACTGGATTTCATGGAAGACTTGGTGATCTTGGAGTTATTGACGCTAAGTATGACGTGGCGATCTCAACTGCTTGTCCGGCACTCGACTCCATGGTTGTTGATACTGTTGAAACTGCACAAGCGTGTATTGACTATCTCCGCAAAAACAGATTGGGCTATGCAAACTTCATCTGTTTGAACAAGCTCCAGAAGTTTAATCTCACGCCGATTCGCACGCCGGGAAGTCCCATGACTGTGAAACGGATTTTCGACTTGATCACGCCGCATGATCCAGCATTTCTTCCAGCGTTTTATAGCAAGTTGCGCGATACTCTTGTAGCCAGCAATCTCCAAGAGGCCAAAAGTGTTGCATATGGACCTACAAGATTCAAGGTAGTGACAGTGGATGGGAAAGTTGTCGACACATCGGGCACGATGTCTGGTGGTGGGCACAACAGCGCAAGAGGTGGAATGAAGCTACGGTCCAATGCAGCGACGAATGAATCGGAGTTTTCGGAGGATGATGTGGCTGCGATGAGAAACGAGCTTCAAGAGATGGAAATCGAAGTGCTGAAACTTGATGCGGAGCTTCATGAGATGGAGACAAACTTGAGAAAATTAAAAGACCTCAAGCCAGATACAGAGTTTTCAATCCAGACCGTCAAACTAGACATCACATCGCTCGTTAACGAAGGGAAAGAGGTTTCGAAAACAATCAAGCAGTTGCTTGCAGAAAAAGAGAATACCTCAATGTCTTCGGAGGTTGATAATGCAATCGAGGCCAAACAGCGTGAGCTTGATCAGATTGTCAAGTCAAAAGAGAGTCTCAAACAACAAATGCTGGAGTCTGAGATCCGCATAGCGACACTCGAAGAAAAGATTATGGAAGCGGGAGGTATTGAATTAAAGGAGCAGAACTCCAAGATCGATTCAATCAAACAGCAGATCGAAATCATTCAAGAAAAGTCTTCTTCAGATCTTATTGCCATGAAAAAACTTGAAAATGACGTCAAGAGGCACACGAAGATTGTTGCTGAGAGCGAGACAGAATTAACTCTGGCCGACGACGACTGCGCGGTGATTCAACTGGAGCTCACCGAGAACAAAAAGTTACGAGTCGAGCTTGATGAGCAGCTGAAGGCTGTACAGGAGCAAATAAGCGAACGCGAGTCTCTGGTTGAAAAGCTTGAATTTAATCTTGAAGAGCTTGCAGCAAAGTTGAATGAATTCAAGTCTGAAGAAATCGAATTGAGAAATCAGTTGGAGAAAGTCCAGGGTGTGCAAAAGAGATGCCGTAAATTAATTGAGGAAACAGAGGTTGCACTTAAAGATACTGTTATTCGAGACGTTGGCCCGTATTTGGAATGGATGAAAGAAGAGGAACGGACCGAGTTTGATAACTTTGAACCCCGCACATTTAAGGAGGAAGAAATAAAAGAGATCAACTTGAACGAGGTGGAGGAAGAAATCAAGGAGCTCGAAACGTACATGAGCGAAGTCAAGGTCGATGTTGAAATTCTTAAGGAATATGGACTCAAGAGAAAGGAGCTTGACATGCGCCGGGAAGAGCTCAACGAGTCGGTCCAACAAAGAGATGAAATTAAAAATCACTGTGAGGAGCTCAAGAGGAAAAGATTGGATGAGTTCATGGAAGGGTTCAACACGATCTCGCTTTCATTGAAGGAGATGTATCAAATGATCACCATGGGAGGAAATGCAGAGCTTGAGTTAGTGGACAGCTTGGATCCGTTTTCCGAGGGTATTTTGTTCAGTGTCATGCCACCCAAGAAGTCATGGAAGAATATCTCCAACTTATCTGGAGGAGAAAAGACGTTAAGCTCGCTTGCATTGGTATTTGCTTTACATAAGTATAAGCCGACGCCGCTTTATGTTATGGACGAGATTGACGCCGCATTGGACTTCCGCAATGTGTCAATTGTAGCGAACTACATCAAGGAGCGGACCAAGAACGCGCAGTTCATTGTTATATCCTTACGAAACAATATGTTTGAGCTTGCGCAACAACTTGTCGGAATCTACAAGGTAAGCAACATGACGCGGAGCATCTCGATCAAGAACGAGGCGTTGTTTGAGGAGAAAGAACACCACCACAGCAAGTGAAGCTGGAGAAGTGAGGAGGGGGAGGAAGAAGAGATAGTCAATTTGGTGGCTTCAATACTGAGAACATGTAGTTGCGGCGGCATTTTCCCATCGCGGTAATATTTATTTCGAAAATCGAAACCGGTTAACCAGTAACTGTAACTTGTGGTAAAATCCCAAGCCCACAGACACAACTGCGCGTTAATTATAATATACCATGGTCTATAAGCGTTGGTATGTGTACATCGAAGGAGTAGGCACAAGATGGGGTTCGAGAAGGAGAACAAGGGGGAGGCAAAGCAGGGGACCCTTGCCCCAACAAACCAAAGAACAGAAGAAAAGACTCCGCCCAGCCCAAAGCATAGAGGAAAAAACATAGCCCAACCCAGCACACATTAGAACTAAGTGCATGAGCACGAATGATTGCAAAAAAAAAGGTTTCTATTAAGCAGCGCACAACCACGGCATACACTGGGATTGTACAAGCACCTGGAATCAGCAACGACGAGCACAGAGTTGCATGACGAGTAATCAAAGCCGAGTGTGCTGTGGGTAGGCGTTGGAGTGGGTGGGCGAGGGAGAGTAGTACTTGAATTGGAGGGGACGGGTACCTTTTACCTCAGACAAGTACTCACGGTAATAAGATGTAGTATGGAAGGAGGAGGTGGCATCTGAACGCATAACAAGTATCTAGGCGAGACGTTATCGAGAAAAAATGAGCATGTGTCCGAGAGCAAGAGCCCAGAACAGAAGGAGCTAGCCAGGACTGCCATTTCATGAGACCCCCAACCCCATACCGATGCATGCTGCCGCGCCCACTGCTTTATGATCATGAAGATGATCTTCAGGTTCGGTCCATCAGATATGGGCGGAATCATTGCGTCCAGCACGCCAAGGCACGGCGACGCCGTTGGCAAAGCCCGGTTCACCGTGGCGGCGTACAACAAAGTGGCAGTCGAACCAGTCGATGAGATCAACAAGGCAGGTGAGCTCGTTCATCTCCTTAAGAAAGCGGCGCGGGAGGAGCTTGTCTAACATTTGGGCCAAGTGGTGCTGGGTGATGCGGAAAGGCAAGCCGTAGCTGGAGGCCAAGTGCCAGAAGCGCTCGATGGCGCCCCATGGGGTGACTGCGAAGCCGGCAAAGAGAGCCGGGTTGGCCAAGATGCCGCGGACGGCCATGACGCCGTCGGCACCGGTGTAGTCGGCAATGCTGGTGGCGTCGGCGAGCAGAAAGCAGTCGCCGTTGGCGACAACTGGCACGCTCACGGCTTGCTTGATTGCACGGATGGCGTCGAGGTTGGCGGGCACAGACAGGCGTGTCGAACGCGTGCGGCCGTGGACAGTGATGTAGTCGACGCCGGAGGCCTCGACCGCGCGGACAAAGCGCACGGTCTCGGCGATGTCGCTGTGGATACGAATCTTGGTCTCGACGCAGACGCGGGCACCGTACTTGGCCTTGACGGCACGCACCATACTGGCGACAAGCTCGGGCTCGGTCATCAACGCGGCGCCGATGCCCTCACGCACCTGCTCGCGAATCGGGCAGCCGCAGTTGAGCCCAATGCCGTCGACGTAGGGGTGCACCATGTCGACGAAGCGCACGAGGTCCGAGGCGTTGTTGCACCCGACTTGGACGACGACGCTGCGGTCGCGGGCGTTTGTCGAGAAGTCGCTTGCGCGCGCCGTCTCATGGCGCACAAACTCCCGTGCCAAAATCATCGGTGTATACACGATATCGGCGTTGTAATGGCGCACCAACTCTCGGAAGGCAAGCTTCAGGTATCGCACCATGGGCCCCGCCACGTACGCGGGGCGGCCTTTGAGCGCACGGCTCGTGCGGAGGATGTGGACAGGGTTGTGTGCGGGATCCCGGGCAGGAAGTGTCATGCTGGTGGATATGGCTGGCGGGATTGCTAGGAGGGGGGGGGGGGGAAGGAAGAAGAGGGTATGGGTGTTAGAGGGGAAGAGGAGCAGAGAGGAGAGGAGGAAAAGGAAGGGGTTCGGGAAAGGACGCGGCACAGGAGAATAAATAGTAGGAGAACGTGTTCTGTGCGACAGTGCAGGGCTGCAGGGGGTTTTTAGTGATTGTTTTGCCGCCGTTTTCGGGGTGTTTGTTGCGGGCAGAAGTTCTGAGTGGGTGAACTATTGAATGGTTTCTGATGATGGTTTGATGGGCGGCGCGGACATCGGCGCACGCGCCTGCCGGATTGAGGCATAACGTCCGGGCGTACGACATATGGAGGATAATGGAGAGAGAGATACATGTGAAGATAGAGGGCGGGGGAGTATATAAATATAGAAACATGGGTTGATACGATATAGCTGGAACTACATGAATATAAATGTCGTAGTGGATGGATATGTACATGCACATGGTATGTATATAGATATATCTTAATAATTGGAATGTAGACGGACCGATAAAACATAAAGAATAAAACGCGAGAAAAAGACGGATTTGTATGAAGTAAAGCATGGGAGCAGATACAAGAAGAAATAGACAAATTATGTTTCAAATCGATTTACCGATAGGATGGATGGATGGATCTGGGGGTCGCACAATCATCTCCATGGGTTCTTGGTTGTGCTTGGCACCTTGACCCCAAATTCGAAGTTGGCTGTGGCTGTGGCCAGATACTTGGCATACTTAAATCACCGCCTCAGAGAGTGATCCATTCCTGGTCTTTGCATATGCAGAAACCTGACTGAAAAGGCACGGGGCCGCACATCTATGGGATCCATGACCACGCTTGGTTAGGAAAGCACGGCCTGTCCTATAAATTTTACAGATCCATGCACTCGAGATGCAAGAGTTTGTCTTTCTTCAACTTCTCACTTCTCACTTCTTTCTCTCCTCCTTCTCCTTCTTCTTTTGCAATATATCGAGCCCCCAATAGTTCTCAGTCGCACTGAGGCAAATTTTAAACAGTTATTTATATCTTAGATGATGTTGTTATCATCATTTTCAACATGCAAGTGGCAAAAGCCAAAGAGTAGCTTAGAGACAGTGAGTGTAGTTAAATGAGTGACCCGTAAACAATCACTGTATCATATGTATACGTTTTGAGGAGTGGGTCATCGTGGTCTTTATTGAGGTACCCTACTCTAAGAAAAGGAACCAATACCTGCGCTGATCAGCAGGTTTTCTGAAATGAAATGCTGGGTTTCCGACATCACTAAACCTTCCAAAATATAGACCTTTGAATAGGCTCATTGATGTTTTATCACGAATGTAGTTCGAGGAGTTTTCTTTTCCCCTCTGGAGTCTTTGTTCACTATGTCTGGAAAACGTACTTGTTATTGACCCCACGAACTTTTTCAAGAAACAAAAACCGCAACAAGGTTCCAAGATATTTTCTTTAAGTTGATTTATATTACCTTTTCTTGCATTGCTTTGATGTTTTAATGAATATTCACGACATGTGTTTTTTTGGTATGCGCGATTGCCACCAAAAGTAATAATCATAATTTACCATGAACAAACGGTTTTGTTCAGATAGACATTAGGCCTTTTAATTGGCTTATCTAAGAAATTTCGAGCCTCCAAAACGAATGGAAAGAAGTAGATAGGGGTTTGCTCGGTCTAATGTCGATTGTGGACTTGGTTTATGTCAAAACACTTATTCGATTACTTTACTCATATAATAAACGTGGGTCAAGACCTAGGAAATGTTGGACATATCGGCTTACAAAGAAAGTACAGAACTGAAAAATGGGACTTATTGAAGCACATGGTTGAAACATATAAGAAAAATATTCTTGTGTTATCAAGATCACATGGTCGCAGGATAATATATCCTATAGTCTTTGAAAAACGATAATCAAAGTTTACTACCTTAAAGCATGCTCTATATCCGATGCCATTTGGTCTCTTATGCTCGGATTAACTTTATAAATTCGATTATCTTGGCAATTAAGCAAGATACTTTGCTGATCAGTGTTGAATAAAAAAAGATAGCTTAACTGAAAAGGACTCAATTCACAGTTTGAATTTTGGAGTCTCTCCTAAAAAGTGCTCCACGCAACACCAATTAAGAGCATGGACATCTAACTTTTTTGACAATAAAAGATTGTGTATGAATTCACAGATGCGTACTGATATATTCTAGGTGTGATGGAAATGCCATATCATTCAGACTTCATTCTGCATTTATTGCACCAAAACTGTCTACTAAGGGAACGTCGCTAACGAGAACCATGCCTAACAATTATCTGGAATTCAATAGGAGTCACATGAGCTTTTGAGCTTTTGCTCAGTCCTTATCATCAAAGAGTAATGTGCAATAATACGCGCTCGCGAGTTCCTACTGATACCATCAATAAAATCTTCAAGCAAAGGTGCTAATATATAGTTTTATAACGGAATGTGAAGTAAGAAAGCAACAACATGCAAAAAGCAAAAAGCAAGTGCATCAGGTTAGCAAGACCTGAACACAAGAAGTATTTCAACTCATATGTGGTCCATTTCATTAAGAGTAAAAGCCCCCTTGTAGTGATTGCAAGCACCGCCCGAGTCACGACTGGACTTTCTCTGACTCATTTTCGAATGCCAGGAAACCTTGACATTCATGAGAGAATTCGCACATGGATGCGGGTGGCGTATATTGCTATAATTAGACATGCCAGCAAAGTTTCGGACAAGCAAGCGGTAACACCGGGTATGCACATGTTTGCATAATCTCGCTAACCCTTTTAGAGACATCAGAAAAAATACGAAACCCTACATCTGTGAGAATTCTTTAGCTTTCCCAAAGACAAAACCATGCGGGTATTGATAATTTATCCTTTTTTTTTTATGTTTTCGTTTTCTCACTCGAGAAACCTTTATAGTACAAGAAACTATTATACAATTGGCTGCGCTTCCACTGCGAACACAGCACCTGATGCCACTACCGGGCACCTTCATGCAACTCTCATCAAGAGACCGTTCGTTCGAAACATGTCTCGTTCTTCCACCTCCGGTGAAGCGGCGCAGCTTTATGCTGAGGCGCATCACATATTATTCTTCTTCGGACGACTCCGATGACAAATCGTCTTCAGAGGACTCCTGTGCGGGAATGTTGTTGAGATCAAATGCCGTAGAGGCCGCGCCGCTGCCACCCTTCTCAACATCATCAAATAACTGGAGCTGCGAGCGCAACTGCTCCAATTGATCAATATTGCCCGAGGAATACGTCGACTTCTTTTGCTTCTTCATGGCCATGCTTGCGGCCTTTTTCCCAAACAAGAAGTTATAGAGTTTCAACACCGTACGGTCTTCCAATTGATCCATATCCAATTCGACCTCTTCCTCATCACTGATGACAATGTCATCCTTAATGATCTTGATCAACGCCTGCAACTTCTTGTCGTTCAACGTGGGCACCGTCTCACTGACCTGTTTTTTCATCTCATATGTAACGACGGGCTGATTTTCGCTCGCATGGTCTGCAAACGAGTTCGATCTCGCCCGTTTCTTGTTCTTGCGCGCATTTTTCTTTTTCCGCTTGGCGTCTCTCTGCTGCCTCAACTTGTCTAAATGTTGTTTCTTTAATTCGTCGAGCTCTTTCTTCATACGCACCAATTGATTTTCGAGGAATTGAATGGCAGGCACATTTGACAACATTTCCTCGCTGATTTCAGGATCTTCGTCTTCATCTTCGTCGCTTGAGTCATCACCCTCGGAATGCGGTGGTGTTGCTACAGGCACTGGCTTATTTGCCCATTTCTTGTTAAATATTTGTTCAAGTTTCAGACCCATTGCATGCACATCATTACCCTTCGGGTTAAAGAGGTAGCAGTTCGTGAAAACTAACCGGACATCCTTTTCGAAATCGTCACCGTTTTCGTACTGATTATTGGCAAGTTTGGTCTGGATTGTGCCCAAATCCATCGGATTTTTAACAATTTCGGTGTAGTTGGGGATATTAAGAGCCACTGGGTCCACAGGTTGCAAGAACGGAAAGTTCACATTGAAGTGCTTCTTTGATGTCATCTCGCGTATCACTTGATTACAGAAACGCAACTCGGCCGCGTACTTCTTTTTCCGCGGCCTAACATCGTAGGGTAATTCCTTGGACCTTGGTGGGTGAATTGTCCGTTTTGGTCTGTGCGCTGCTACGGACTCTTTCTTCGTCTCCTCGAGCACGTTCCTGCGCCTTGAATTAGCAGCTACAGGTGCTGCAGTGGAGCTGTTAATGGCCAACACTTTGGGGGGAATATTGAGCATGTGCTTCTCGAATTGGGCCTGAATATTTTTGGCCATACGCGAGATGCCGGAGGCTTCACCGTTGAATTTAACACAATTATCGACCATGAGGTTAAAGTCATCCACCACCTGCAGTGGGTCTTCATACGCGTTCACCACAGTCTTTCTTTCGATGGTACCGAGGTCCATAGGTCTTTTGATGTAGTTATAGTACAACGGCACGTTGAGTCGCACAACATCTACAGGGTGAAGAAAAGGTCCCGCATCTTTCAACCGCTTAATGGCTTTGACTGTGTTAAGCACAAACTTGCTCTGATGCTTGGGCATTGGGGTTTCAGGAAGATTGTTCATGTCAGGTTCCGAGGGTGGTTTAGGGGCAGGCGTCATTTTGGACTGGTCAAGCGGAGAGTTGCCAAATTGGTCTTGATTACCTTCGTTTGAATTTTCCGAGCCGTTTGACTCATCCTTGGCTGTTTCCTCCTGTTTATCCTTACGTTCATCCTTAGATTCATGGCTGGAGTCATCCTTAGGCTCATCCTTGGGTTCTTGATTATTGTCAGACTTTCCATCAGCCTCTACTGACCCAAGGGTAATGGAGCTGGAGGATACCTCTGTCTTTAATTTTTTAGCAGGAGAGTCCTCGTCCATGGTGTCATCGTCAAGCTTATGTTTTTCTGGAGAAGGCGATGGGTTTGGCGGTGAGAGTGGTTTCTCGGGCACCTCAGTCTCAAGACGTGACGTGTTTTTTGCCTTGACTTGGTCGAATATTTCAGCCTGGGGCGTTTGCACCGGTGTGTTGGCTTCAGGCACGGAATTGGCTACCGGGATATCCGACATTATTTGAGGTCACGTGCAAAAATGAGCACCCGTGCACCAAAGAGAAAAAGTAGAAAATTAGGAGAAAATCACAAACCCAAAGCTTGCAAATTTTCGGGGGAGCGGGGGGCGAACAAGCCAATTAAAAACGCGGATAAAGGCCCAGAGGTCGTGCAGCACACAGTGCGGGTTATTGGCGGAGAAAATAAGAGCCCAAAAAATGCGAATTTTCGTGCTCACACTTCACAGGAAATCGCAGTTTATTTATATGTCTGCCGTCAATTGCTGGCGCGACCGCTCCCAATTGTGTCCGTTCGGCATTATTTCTCCATCGCACGTCCTCGACTGCAGGTTGGCTGCAAACCAGCTAGTGCCAATAATTGTCTACAGTCAATGTTAACTATAGAACTTACACAAGAGGATAAAACTACGCCTTCTGTAAAATCGTCTTATGTCAGCAGAATCAAAAGAGGGAATAAAAGGCAACCGGCAGAGACACGTTTTATCTCCTATATCATCACGCAATACGACTGGTCATGCGCGGACAAGTTAACGGATACACTTTTCTTTTTCCTTACCGCTGTGACACGTACAGCCGGATGGCAAAGCGGTTTTCGCACTCACACCACAAGTTTCTTAAAAAAAAAAACAAGAGTGGTATCCTCTAGCACTTTGATGGCCTGGTACCACGAGCTGGTTCAGTGAAAAATGACTTAATATGTGCAAGCTGAAGAATACAGTGTTATTTGGTCGCATGGGAGAAATATATGGTATTCATCCGGATCAAATCATGTCACAAAAGTGTCCAAGGAGCGGTTAATTCGTGGGAGTATCAGAAAGCCCCTGGAACATTTTTTCCCATGTCCCGTCTTATGCGTTCTTATCCGGGTAACCGGAGCCTGTATAGAATAGCCAGCATTTTCGCGCGCATTCAGAGGACACTCTGGTCTCAATTGCTGGATGGCATGTGACTAGGTGTTCCAGGGATTGGATAATCATGCGGGATGGTGGTGGAATTCCAAGTTGGGTGGTTGGGACCAAAAAACCCTCCCACAAAATTCGATCAGCGCCAAACGCTTATGATATTTGGCCATCCGTAGTATTGGCACTGTTTTTTTTTTTTTTAATACCTGACTGTCAGTGGTGGAGGGGGAGGGGAGAAGCACTTTGGGATTTTGCTATGTTGCTATGTTGCATTTAAATTCTGATCCTACCCCACTGCCCATTAGACCTCTTTGATACATATGCGATGGTCTCTTGCCCAGAGCCAAAACTCTTGTTACTCATGCAGAATAATAGTAAAAATAATTACAACAATAACAACAACAAAAGCAAAAAAAAAAAGAAGCAAAATGAAATGAAATAAAATAAATTAAACAATATCGAAATAGGTGGTAAAAGAGATTGAATCCGTAGGTATAATACAATTGGGTAGTGGTCTATAAATGAACTGAGAGTAAGTCGTTGGACGAGAAGCCCTTATTGCAAGTGGGGCATCTACGAAGTCTAGCGGCGAGGCGTTCTTGAACACAACTATCGCAGAAAACGTGCCCACATGCGGTGATGGCTGTGTTCTTCCAGTTTTTGGAACATACCGAGCACTTTGTGATGGACCGCAAGGCTTCTAGCTGCTTCTCATCCTCCTGCAAGATGGACGAGGTGTTATTATGCTTATACTTAGCCAATAAGTTCTCGGTTGCACGAAGCTTGGCCTCAAGCTGAGATTCCTTTGTTTTCTGAGCAGCAAGGCTTGCCGCGGCGTCGCTGCTCTCCTTTTTTGCGTTACTCAACTCGTCTTTGAGCAGATGGATTTCCTTTCCGGCAAGCTCGCGTGCCTTGGTGAACTTCTTGATTGTTTCCTGCAACTTGGAATTCTCCTGAATCGAGCCCTCCTTGATGACGCGATATTCATCGACGCTTTTGGTTAAGAGATCGACCTTGTTCACGTATGTTTTTTCCAACTCGGTGAGCTTCGTGACTAATTCCTGCGACTTGGCGACCTGGCTTTTCAACACCTTGTTCTCTGCCACCAACAGGTCCTTCAATCGCATGCTGGCAAAGTACTTCTGGTCGGCCTTGTTTTTCTCGATGGTCAACTTCTTCACCAAACCTTCTCTGTCGACCACTTCTCGGAGTTTTGCCAAGTTGAGTTCCCGCGTGCTTTGAAACGCCTGCTCTATATCTTTGAGTTCTTCGTTCAAGATCCGCAATCTCTTGATGAGTTCGGGCTTGTCGAGCTGTTCAAGGCCCACGTCACTGCTACTATCGTAGATTTTTTCCTTTTGTGCCTCTAAGCTCTTGAGACGTTCGTTAAGCAACTCGTTGAGCTTTGCAAGTTCCTCGTTTGTGATTTTGTTCTCGGTTTCCAGCTTCAACACGATCTGCCTTCCCAAAAGCTCGTCACGGGCTGTGCGTACACGCACCAAGTCGCATTCCGCCTTTGTGAGAAACTCTTTCAAGCGGCGGTTTTCCTCTTCTAACTCGTGACTGATGCTGCGCACAAAATTTCCTTCTTTTTCATCCAAGGCCCTGAATTTTTTGGCAAGGTCTTCATTGATAGACGTAACCTGGGCCGCGTATTCCGCCAAGGAGTTTTTCTGTTCAAGGAGCGCCAAGTAGATGTGCGACTGGTTCAAGTCCGTCTCGTCAAGATCATGGAGCCGCTGCGTGAGCTTTTGAGCGGATGCCTCTGCACGGGCCTGGTCACTCAAGGCCTGGTTGAGCCGCTCTTCCAACGACTTGTTGCTCGCCTTGATCTCCGCAAACGCTATTTTCAAGTCTTCGAGCTCTTGCTGCTGTTCGAGGTCTGACGAATCGCTGGCGTGTGTATCTAGTTTGTTAGTTTGTTCGGAGGCAGCGGGCTCGGGGTCGTCTTGCTTGATGTGGTTGTTGATGGAGATCCGAAGCAAGGACTTAGACTCCCTGCGGTTGTTCTCTTTGAGTGCCAGCTCGAGCTGGAGCAGCAAGTCGGCGATTTTCGACTTCAACTCGCTTTGGAGTTGCTCTGATTGAAGACGCTCTGCCTGGAGAGTCAAAAGATCGGCATACTTTGCCAAGTTCTCTTCGAGCGAGGACGATGCAGGCACCTGCAACAAGGATATTAAAGTGGCGCGCCGGGCGGCTAGCGCCAGCTCGATTTCTTCATGGGGCAGTGATAGGTCGATACTTGGCGATGACGTGCTGTCTTTTTGAAGCACGCGAACCACCAGCTGGTACCAGGTTTCTAGGAGCAGATACACGGAGATGAATGCCTGATACCGAAGCTCGTACTTGGAGATTTCGCGCTGGAGCGCGCCGGCCTGTTTTTTGTAGTGACACATCTGCCGCCAGATGGCCTCTTTCTTGAAGTACACCACGTCTTGCTGCGTAAGAGGCCCGTCTTCGCTGAGCCGTTGAAGAGGTCGTTTTGCAGGCGGCAGCGGCAGTGTGCCATCGACGGCATCGTGCGTCCTTTTCTTATCGGACTCGGACATGGAGACGCGGCTATGGAGAAAACACGGGGCGGCCTTGTTCTGGGCGGGTTCTGCTGGATTGTAGCGTGTATCGAGACTATGCGCTGAAGCACCGATGGAGTCGCAAACGGAGGGCCTGGTTGTAACCGAAAGTGTAAGCCCGCGGCTGTCCGATGAAAGCACCTGATGAAAAGAGAGGATTACTATGAGCAGCGGCCGGTTGCTGAGTGTCTCTGCCAGTATGCCCGAATGTGCTATAAGAAGGATGGGTGTTTTTTTTAAACATTCCACGGTATGTTTTCGGCGCGCGAAAACTCACTGAACCGTTTTAGAGCTGCGCACGTCCCGTGGGTTATGGTTGCGCGCGACCGTGCCCATGCCCGCCTGGGGTCATAGGGCCATGGCTCCTAATAATACCTAGAGGGAAAGAGGAAGACAATGGGAGAGGAAAGTAAGGGTTCCCTATATCAATTGCTGGGGATTAGAAGTGCCAGACCCCGAAGCAGAGAGAATCATTCTGTATAATAAGCAGTCACGTGGCCACCACTGGGGGTAGCGGGAACAAAGCGGTGGCGTGGTCTTGGCCAGAGTTTCGTTCGCACTCACAACTAGGTATTGGTTGCTGGGGCCAAGTGGAGTATTTTTTTTTTGTTGTTAACTGGGGCCCGGCACTGGAGACCGCGCAGAGCCGGGTCCTGGCAAGCGGCCGTCGAATTCCGCGGGGGCCTCCAAAAAAAAACACCCATGGAGGCCTAAATTTTTTATATAGAAACTTTTTATATAGAAACTGGTTTTTGAGTTCTGGTATCGAGGGTCGGGCCTGGAGTGGATTTAACTTTGAGACCAATGCGGTTTATCCGATAGGGAGGAAGGGCGTGTCTATAGAAGGGTGGGGCCAATTCTCGCAGGACGCGTATGACCCTGGAATTCGTCCTATATGCTGGGCCCATGATAATTAGCCCCAGCCACAGGCCAGTAAATTGGTGATGTAAGCTGGCCCCAAATCCTAGCCTCTGTGATTATTGTATATGTGTTCCTTCGTGGCTCTGACTATGGCCTCTTGCTGGCTTCAATACCGGCTCAATATAGCCTATTCTTATAAATGCGCCATCAATGCCCCACCAATACTATATCGAGAACCCACCATTACTTCGCCAATACCCCTCCAAAATTCCACGAATAATTCGTGTATACACCGTCTCATCCCACTGCATACGTCAAAAATATCAAGTCATGCCACCGTATTCCACCGACCTCATCTACCGGTCATTCATTGCTTGCGGCGCCAGTACTTATATACAGGTCACGAAAACCCGAGTCTCTGAAAACTACGCGTGACAACACGCCGTATTCCCCCACAATATCTTCATGAACATGCGTCCGTGTCTTTCGATATGGACCCTCGTATTCTTGCTTGCCACTGCTGGAGCGGTTAAGGAGTACCTCTTCAAGGATTGCAATCAGTCCGGCTTCTGCGCAAGAAATAGGCACTACGCGCACCAGATGGCACTGCTTGGGCCCTCGGCCCTGCCTTATGCCATCGACCCTGCCTCCATCTCGGTCTCGGAGCACGCAATTCTGGGACTTGTCACCAAGACGCTTCCACAGAACGGCTCGGTGCAGTTGCCTTTTTGGATTTCCGTGCTTGATGGCGACGCTGTGCGTTTCAAAATTGATGAAGACCGCAGCGGCGTGCGGCTCCAAAACGTCGACCCCGCAAGATACAGCCAGGCGATCGATGCGGCGTTTGGTGGCTCGCCCAGCGCCAAGACACAGAAGCTTGACGCCAGCCGGATTGAGCGCCGCACGGGTGAGCTCACGTACACTTTTGGGCCCCGCTGCGCATACTCATTCACGGTGCTGTTTTTGCCGCTTAAGGTTACGGTGGCCAAGGACGGCGAGCCCCAAGCTGTGCTCAATGACAGAGGCTTTCTCAACATCGAGCATTTCCGAGCTGAGTCCGAGAACAGCGCCCACGTGCACGTGCACTTGGAGCTGCAGTTCGACATGTTTGGCGACTCCTTCAGCGACGCGAAAAATGACCGCAAACCGTTCGGGCCTGAGGCCGTCGCGCTCGACGTGCTGCTCCCAGGATATACTAATGTGTATGGTGTGCCCGAGCATGCGGACTCGCTCAGCTTGAAAGACACCACCGACTCCAGGTGGCCGTACCGGCTTTTCAACGTCGACATCTTCGAGTACGAAACTGACTCGCGCATGCCAATGTACGGCGCCATTCCTCTCTTGATGGGCTCCCGGCTCGGTTCCGCAGTTGGCGTATTCTGGGCAAACGCCGCTGATACGTTTCTCGACATCGCTAAGACACACACCACAAGCACGCATTGGATATCAGAGGCCGGTGTGTTAGACGTCGTCGTTATTCTTGGAGACCACCCCGCCGAAATCAATCGCAAGTACGGCCTGCTTACCGGTTTCGCAGCTCTTCCCCAGCAGTTCGCGTTAGGCTACCACCAGTGTAGATGGAACTACAATGACGTGGCCGACGTGTTGAACATAGCGGATATGATGGATGAGCACTTGGTGCCCTTCGACACGGTGTGGCTCGATATCGAGTACGCCGACCGCAAGCAGTACTTCACGTGGAACCCAGACACCTTCCGCGACCACGTTGCCATGATGCAGCGTCTCGACACCACCGGGCGCAATCTCGTGGTGATCATCGATCCGCACTTGAAGACAGGCTATGACGTCAGTGCAAAAGTCGAGCTGCTTGGAATCGGCATCAAGAGCCCAGACAACACCACCTACAAAGGCCACTGCTGGCCGGGAGAGTCTGTATGGATCGACTCCATGAACCCTCACGCACAGGCATATTGGGACCTGCTCTTTGCGCTTGACGAGGATCTGTTTTTGGGCCAGCAGACAAATGTGCACCTCTGGAACGATATGAACGAGCCTTCTTTCTTCAACGGGCCCGAGTCATCGTCGCCCAGAGACAACTTGCACTACGGCGACATCGAACACCGCTCCATACACAACCTTTGGGGCATGACTTTCCACGAGCTTACCTACCATTCGCTCATAAAAAGATTGGAGAACTCGTACAGACAGCGTCCTTTCGTCTTGACCCGCTCGTACTACGCCGGCTCCCAGCGCACCGCAGCCATGTGGACCGGCGATAACATGGCGTCGTGGACGTACCTCCGCGCGTCTGTGCCTATGGTGTTGACGTCCAATGTAGCAGGTATGCCGTTTGCTGGTGCGGATGTGGGCGGCTTCTTTGGTGACCCATCGAAAGAGCTATTGGCGCGCTGGTACCAGACAGGTATTTGGTACCCATTCTTCCGTGCCCATGCGCACATCGACTCGCGGCGTCGAGAACCCTGGGTGCCCGGTGAGCCGTATACGGGGATCATTCGGGATGCAGTGCGCTTGCGCTACGCGTTGCTTCCCACGCTTTACACGTTGTTCCACGAAGCAAGTGTTGATGGCTCACCTGTATGGCGTCCGATGTTCTACGAAAACCCGGAAGACCCGCAGACCTATGAGATCGAGAATCAGTTCTTCATGGGGTCGTCTGGCCTCATGGTGCGACCGGTCATGGAAGAGGCAAGCGAGTCAGTGACAGTGTACATTCCACCGGGAGAGGTGTTCTACGACTACACAAACGGGCAGTTCGGCGAAGATTCCGTGCTCAAACTGTCGGGGTACATCCAGAAATCAGTGACGCTTGCGGATATCCCTGTGTTTGTGAAGGGCGGCTCAATATTTGCCCGCAAAGACCGGTACCGGCGCTCGACAAAGTTGATGGAGCACGACCCCTACAGCTTGGTAGTGGCGCTTGGCCGGGAGAGCAAGGCACATGGTAGCCTCTATATTGATGACGGCGCGTCGTACGGCTATGAGAAGGGTCAGTTTTTGAAAATATCGTTCGAGGCATCTGCAGACACGGTCTGGGGCTCGGCAAACACCGGCGACGACGCATACGCGGCCTCGTTAAGGACTTTGGCGGTGGAGCGAATCAGTATTGTGGGGTGCGCCGCTACAAACATTGTCCGTATAAAAATTTCGCAACAAGGCCTGACATGGACTGCGAGGTTCCGCAACACTGGTGGCGTGATCGAGGTGCTGGCGCCCGGAATAAACCTTGTTGACGAGTGGAGCTTGCGGCTTGTTGCAGCCGACACCGATACCGACGACCACGATGAGTTGTGAGATTCCCGTCATGGGGCACACTGAATTTAGCTCTGTTTAAATGGGCGACCATACGTGTCTTTGTCCCATTGTTTGGCTGTTTCCCACTGTATCTGGCTATCATACTTTACGCAATGAGTGTTACTAGACATTTCTCAGAACGTACCAGCACATGGGACAATGTTTTAGGTCGGTAGAATTTTTGTGTCACAAGAATTACATCTTGTATAGTTCAGATATATGCGTCTGTATGACATTTTGGACATGGGCTCCAACCCGGTGGACATATCAATGGTCTGCGAAGAAACCTCTACAAGACACAGCTCGGAGTATTTAAAAAAAATGAAACCACAAAAAAAGTTAAGAAAAAGAAAACAAGAGCGAGTCCCGGAATGTCATTGATCTTTTTTGTACAGATCTTTTTTTTATTTCCTTTTAGCTTTCGAAGTAGCTCAGCATAGCCCGCCTGACACTCATGCCCCTGCCAGCCCAATGGACCCATGCCATGTACGTCCTGCACACACGGCCGGTAATTCGTAAATGGGACACCTCGAAAAAGCCGTCTTATTCCCACAGCCACCGCCTGTCCTAGGGCGTTTCTCTACGCCGGTGTGAAAGGATGGCGTATCCAGTATCAAAAAAAAACATGCGCAGTGCATCACCCATTATAGCTCTCGCCCGTACTGTGCGAGTAGGAATCCTGCATACAATCGACGGCACAGTGCTCACGTTTATCTGACAGGCAAGTGCACCGCAACACCAGTAGTAGGCTAGACATTCTTGCCCCAACAGACCCTAGACTAAACACAGCACTGTTGCTATTCTTTTTTTTTTTGTTTTGTCTTTTTTTCCCCCTTTATTTTTTGTCCTCGGTGCCCGTACGTGACTCTGACCCCCTGGGACACTAACACAGCCCATTTGATTTCCAGCCGCTCTTTTTTGGTGTACGAGACCCGACCTTGCCCCGCGAACTCACCCCACCTCTAGTTCTGGACTAATTTAGGGCCAGCCTGAACTGCTTTTTCCGGTCCTGTGCAATCTCACCGGGCTTCTAAACCTGAGAGAAAGTCAGCACTTTTTCTTCCGCTGGTAGCTGCCTGCTTGCCCCGTTTGAATAAGAGTATCTTTCCTTGGGTATCGCCGCTGACGCAAGTGCTGACGCTGGTACGCGCTGTGTTTGTTTTCTTTTGCCGCCTAGCACAGATTTTTTTTTCTTGCACCACCTGCTATCTGTCAGGGAAATACTTCCTGCTTCATTCAGCCGTCTGAATTTGCGTGGATAATCCTTACACCGGTCTTCTCGACGAGAAAAGCTAAACCAAGGAGAGAAACAAAAGCTTGAGCATCAAACCGACCGACCGTTTGTCCGACTTCTCGACAAACCCATCCATCAAATCACCGATAGTGCCGCTGAACCAGCTTCGCTGATTTCATCGTTTACGCTTTTCGTGGTCTCTTGTTTCCGCCTACAAAAGCTCCCGCACCATCATGAGCACGATCGGCAAGGAAGACCAACCAAGTCTGAATGGGCTGAACGACTTCGTCAAGAAACTCTACCAGATGTTATTGCAGGATAAGTATCTGGACGTGGTGCGGTGGACACCACTGGGAACGAGCTTCGTGGTGCTCAACACTAACGAGTTCACCAAGTGCATTCTCCCGACGCACTTCAAGCATAGCAACTTTGCTAGCTTTGTGCGGCAACTCAACAAGTACGACTTCCACAAAGTCAAGATTTCCAGTGAGCAGCGCCAGACGTACGAGTACGGCGACGACGCGTGGGAATTTCAGCACCCGGACTTCAAGAAGGATGACATGGACGCGCTTGAAAATATCCGCCGTAAAGCCCCAACTAAAAAGGATTCCGCCGTCGATCTGGGCCAGCTCCATGCCCAAGTCCAGCTGCTCCGAGCCGACGTGGCCAAGCTCCAGAGTGAGCTCCGCGCAGTCAACGAAAAGTACCGCGTGTTCTCAGAGTCTGTCATGGCTCACCACACTTTTAATGAGCGTCAGTACCGCTCTATGGGTGTGCTCGTGCACTGTCTCACGCAGGCCGGCATCAAGCTCCCGCCACTCGATTTACCTAACCCAAATCTCATCACCATGGTGCTGCCGCCTGCTAACAAGCCGCTGCCGGCGCACCACCAGCACCAGACCATACAGACTCAAAGACAACAACAGCAACAACAACAACAACAACAACAACAGCAACAACAGCAACAAAATCAACAAAAGCTTCTGGCAACGGCAACCCCAGGCAGGCCCGAGCTGACACACCTGCGGCTGCACAGCACAGAGACCTTGCTTCCTAAGTTCGAACCTGTCTCAACCACGCTGGTGCCAAATGCAAAATTCCATGTTTTGCTTGTCGAGGATGACAACGTGTGCATTCAGCTTTGCCGCAAGTTCTTGATGAAGTACGGGTGCCAGGTGACAGTTGTAACCGACGGGCTCAACGCGATTCTGACGGTGGAACACACAAAGTACGATCTTGTCTTGATGGATATCGTCATGCCGAACCTTGACGGCGCCACTGCTACGAACATAATCCGATCGTTCGACACGCAGACTCCCATCATTGCCATGACAGGAAACATCCAGGATAACGATTTGGTGAACTACCTCCGTAACGGCATGTCCGACATTCTTGCCAAGCCGTTCACCAAAGATGATTTGTACCTGATTTTGAGCAAGTACCTCCTCGAGCCAAAACTGGAGTTTCTTGAGACGTCGCCTGTGTCTGATTTTTCCAGCATTCCCATGAAGCCTACGCCGCCTGTGGCAATTCCGCCACCGGGCATGTCTGCCATAACGCCCACGCCGCCGTTGGGGCTGGGCTTGGTTGATCCCATGGACACGTTGGAGCCGGCGACAAAGAAGCCGCGGATGCAGTAAACCGCCCGCCAACCATAACACCTATCCTACTCGGTTTCTACACGAGATTTGTACTATTATTTTTCTTTGGTTGTAGGGGGATTCATGATTATCTGGTTGACTGCCAAATCACTAAACGAGTCTTTCCAGGCAGCGTCTGCGTCGCTTTTGATGCGATTGATGCGCACATCACAGAAGTATTTCTCCAGAAGACGATAGTCCAAAGCTGGTTCAACATAGACATTCCGACGAGGCCGGTTGCGCCGTTTCTTGGTTACCGTCGTGAATCCATCGTTGGGAACACTGGCAGGACTCTTTTGTGTTTTGCTTTCGTATATGTGTACGAGTGCCGCAAGATTTGGAAACTCTGTGAGAAATGTGGCCTTTGTGAGCGTGCCCATGGTCACAGAGACATCGTTTGCCAAGAGCAAGCGCGGGCTATACTTGGCGAGAATAGACTCTGTGAGGGACCGCGGCGCATGCGGCATGTAATATAAGGTTTCTTGGATATCGCTAGGCGGCGGAGAGTAGGCATCATTCTCGACTGCATACCCTAATCTATTTAGGAAATGTATATCATCAGAAACAAACGCGGGGTCAAAGCACGATACGTTTGACGCGTCGACGTTGAAAGCAGAAGCTAAAAGCTTCAAGTACGCAAGCTGATATAATGCCTGGAACTCCTGGGTCGGCGAGCCCAAAGCCAAACACCGAATCCGAGTAAATGTAAATGGGTGAAGTAGCGTTTTCGTGTGAGCATAGAATTGAGACAGGGCGACGCATTCCTCGTGCTTCAAGAATTTTGCTTCTAGCGTAGCAAGGCGTGCGGTGTCCATATTATAAGGACAAGAAAAGACAGGTTCTAACTTCCTGGTTAATCACTGGGAGTATGTCTGATGAATGGAGATGTGATGTGATCAAGTCGCATCACGTGCGCGGTCCAGGATAGCCCTAGGAATGAGGCGCGAGTTTGGACCTTATGGTGATATCTTGTCTAAGCACATTGAAGAAGAGTGAACTTAAAACCGTCTCCTGCTGATTATCAAAAAGCGTATTTTGAGGATGTATAATTTTGCCGCATTCTAAATGTAGATAGCCGTGGGGTACGAGAACATTGGCCACGCATGTGCGCAAGCATATTGGGTTTATTGGGCATTTCGCAGTATCTGGATAATATCACGAGTTTGATGGGGTGCTTTTTTTGGCAAGCTTTGCCAGAAATGAATCGCCAAAGTATCCTCGGGCCATTTTTCTGGAAAATGCGTTCATGGAATTGTAAGGTCTTTCCAACTTCTTTTTGAATATTCGGTTTATTGTCGAGTCAAAGACATCGAGAGACGGTGTAAACGACCTACAAAAATATAAGAACATTAAAGATAGTATAGTAACAATGATGTTGAAGTGAGTGAACTCAATGAATTACAATGAAATAGAATGAAATAGAAAGAACTTGAAAGACCTGGCTTCGAGCTACATGGACCTGGTATCGTGGACCGGATCGCGAACTGACTGCGGCGTCAGGCTTGGGCCGCCAGCATATAGAAGATTCTAGCATCATATATTACCCTAACATACCGAGAAATGGTTAAAATAAATACCGAAAAAGAAACAAACAAATAAAGTGAATCAGAGCCTGAAAACCAACACACTCATCAACCTCCACCTTCCCACCATGGCACCACTTCTCCCAATGCCATTCAAACACCCGTGCCTCTCGCACTTTTCTCTCAGCCACTCACAGAACCTGGATATTTTTGTAGTGCGCATTCTGGCTAGAGCATTCGAACTAGTCTTTTTCTCGTTCTGCATTTAGCGGCTGGGGCCATACTCGAGGTACATTAAAAAAAAAACGCTACGCAGTCGCATCATCTCCATCTCCACCATTTCCCCCATCTATTCCTTCATCTTCTTCAGGACCCGTCAACGCCCCTAAAAAAAACTGAAAAATACAGGCATTTTTTTTTTGGCAGCGCCCATTACGGTCATAAAACACAAAGAGCTTGTCCAACCTGCTGATTCCAACAAAAACACCTATACATAAACTCTCACACGCACATACGCGCCGTAAGCCTAGTCCTTCTTTGCTAGCACCCCAACCGCCCACATTGTCGCAGCCCATCAAAAATAGCACCAAAATGCGCAAGTGTAAAGTGTTTGTCGGACTGTCCCACCCCGAACTTGGACAGCTCGTGTGCGAGCGGCTCGGTGTCGAGCCCGCGCCGTGCACGTTGAAGAAATTCTCGAACGGCGAGACGCTGGTGCAGATAGGCGTCTCTGTACGAGACGAGGACGTGTACATCATCCAGTCTGGGCTGCCTGAGATCAACGATCACATCATGGAATTGTTGATTTTGATTCTGGCGTGCCGCGGCGGCTCTGCGCTGAAGATCACCGCGGTGGTGCCGCAGTTCCCATACTCCAAGCAAAGCAAGATGAAGAAACACCGCGGTGCCATCACGGCGCGCATGTTAGCCAATCTCTTGGTGATGGCGGGCGCCGACCACGTCGTGCTGATGGACTTGCACGCGCTGCAAATGCAGGGCTTCTTCTCCAAGCCCGTAGACAACTTGTACGGCGCGCCCACGTTGGCGCGTTGGATTCGGCACAACATTCCCGATTGGAGCAGCGCGGTCGTGGTGTCAAAGAACCCAGGTGGCACCAAGCGCGTCACTGCGCTCGCAGACTCGTTGAAGATCAACTTCGCCATGATCCATACGGACCGCCGCCGTACCCAGGACAACTTCTCGCGCACGCGTCACATGAAGGCACATTGTGACACCCATGCCGCTGACAACATCGGCAGCGAGATCCAGACTGCGCGTGTCGTTCAGGGCCACGTCGTCGACGACGACTACCCCGAGCACCAGGCCCCCGCGGCGCCTGTGCCCGGGTCACGTGGGCCTGACGGTGAGGCCTTGGGCGGCTCCTGCGACGCTGCCAACTCCGACGATGAGGACGAGCCCACAGAGCTCGCCCAGGAGAAATTGATCACGTTAGTTGGTGACGTGCACGACAAGGTTGCCATCATCTTGGACGACATGATCGACAAGCCTGGCTCCTTCATTGCCGCTGCCGAGCACTTGCGGTTGAACTGCGGCGCCCGCGCTGTCTACGTCGTGGGAACGCACGGCGTGTTTAGCGATGGCTGTTTGGAAGAGTTGAACGGGTCTGCGTGCATCGACAAGATCGTCGTAACAAACACGTACCCCATGGCCGAGCGCCGCATCGCTGCCAACGACAAGTTGGCCGTGATTGACGTGTCGCCTATCTTTGCCGAGTGCATCCGCAGAGACCACTTTGGCGAGTCTATTTCGGTGTTGTTCGACTCGCTCGCCGCCGTCGAGTAGATGCAGCTCATGTGTCGCTTGCGCGCGGACGCGCTGTGCTGTCCGCGTGGCTCGTCCACTTGTTTTTGTGAGGCGCCCTCGGGCGGTTTCTGCTGCTCAGGTCGCGTGGCCAACAAGTGCTGGTGCCACGCTTTTTATGTGGGGGTAGTGTCGCCGTAGCATTACGCCGCGACCTCAGACACTTCGGACGCTTCTATTCTGTTTTCTATGAATATAGTCATTGATTCATTCATTCATCTAGTCAGTCAGTCAGTTAATGAGTGAGTCAGTCGGCCGGTGATCCCGCCAGTCACTATGTCACAGGCTTCGTCGGCAATACTCGTAGTAACGGCTGCAACTCTGTACCGCATCGGGCTTCGTGCCTGGGCTGAGCGCAAGACTCGAGCAGATTGTCCTCTTACCGATGGCATGTGTGGTCACCATACATGCAACCGAGAGGGGTCTTCCATAGATGTACAAGTATTCAGTGAACCACGATGGAGACCCACTATCACAATATGGCCCAGGCCCATCAACCTCAATAATAGTTTACGGCGCAACGCGCGAAATGAACAAGACTGTGTCATACATCTGCAAGAGAGAGAGAGGGAAGGAAGAAGAGAGAGAGAGGGAGGGAAGAAGAGAGAGAGAGGAAGAGGAAGAGAGAGAGGAGGAATAAGGGAGAGAAATAAATACGTCGTCGGGTTGTCAGCAATCTGTATTCATTTCAGCGGCGCAAACGAGCAAGACCATGTCTCAATCAGGTACACGAATACTCAGAGGTAGGCGCCATAGGCCAGAATTTGCTAACATCTTTGATATTGCTCTGAACGCGCGCAGCCAGAGCCTGGCACAGGTCCAGTCCCATATCCATCACCACGTAGTACAAAACTCCCAGGGCACGCGCGTGCGTACATAAGGTATCATGACCCGTATGGTGGATGATCCTGCGTGGCATTGGGCGAGTTGCAAAGCCTTTGTCAAAGTATCTCAGTGATAAGCGGGCGGCCGCGGGGCCCTAGAACGAATTACGTGTTTTGTTTTTTTTTGTTTTTTTTGTTTTTTTTTGGCCCTGCGCGCACGGTGGTTCTGCGCGGCCAATCTCATCATTGAGAATCATAAACGAAGGACCAACAAAATAGAAAACGTAGTGGTGAACATAAACTGAACAAAGACAGGAGAACAAAATACAAGTACATGATAAAAGTGCTAAAAACAATTACCAAAAGAGGAATACACGAACGACAAAAATAATGTAAGAATGAGAGAGAAGGAGAAATAAATAAAATAAAATAAAATAAAATAAAGGCCAAAATTAGGATGGCACCAGGAGATGTCTGAGAGCCACCAGCAAGGTCCATGGAAAAGCATACCAACAGAGCCCGCGGAATAAACTGACCCTGCCTGACCCTCGGCCTGACCCTGCGTAGACCCGGGCGTCCGCGATAGCATGTATGTACCTGCACATACTCTCGACCTGCACCAACCTCAACTCCCAACCCAAACGCGGGCCGTGAGCTCCAGATCTAGTATCTCAGACCTCTATTTTACTCCACCTCATGACTCGTCCAGAAAAACATCCTACGGATGATCCGCCAGCAGAGCCGGAGACACTGGTACGCGTGCCCTCTGATGCGCTATCCGCGACCCTGAAGCCTGCGGTGTCGCCAGGCTTCCCCTCCTCTGAAGACACTGCTGAAACGAGGAAAGCCATGGCGTCGCTAGCGCCGATGCTCGAGCAGTTTACGCCCAAAACCAGCGCCCAGGAAGCACAGAGTGGAGTCGCCAGCCATCTCCACGCCGCGAACCCGCGCCGCAGCTCGCTCTCGGCGATTTCCGAGCTGCTGTTGTTGACCGTCGACAACCTCTCTATCATCAACTCTTTAGATAATAAGACACTGCCTCGTGCAGATCTGGTCTCGCTGTGTGATACGGGCATGGCGCGGCTCCAGCGGCTGGCGCTGGGCCTGCTGAGTACGCTGCGCAAATCCGTCTCTGGCGGCGCAGGCGCGGTAGGCATGACCAACGATCGCGGCGAGAAGGCCGCGTCTGCTGCTTCCACCGTGGCAGCTACAGCAACGTCAGGAGTAAGCTGCACGGAGTCTGGGATATCAGGCCTGGCGCCGCAGCGTCTCGGCAAGATTGGTGTGTGCGCCATGGACGCCAAGGCTATGCTGAAGCCGTGCCGGCGCATCCTCTCGCGCTTGATCGAGAGCGGCGAATTCGAGACCGTCATCTTTGGGGACAAAGTGATTCTCGACGAAGCGATCGAGAACTGGCCGACGTGCGACTTTCTCGTTAGCTTCTTTTCGACAGGATTCCCGTTGGACAAGGCGATTGCCTATGCGGAGTACCGCAAGCCGTTCTTGCTCAACGACTTAATCTTGCAGAAGGCGTTGTGGGACCGCCGACTCGTGCTCCGCATCCTCGACCATGCGAATGTACCGACCCCGCAGCGCCTCGAGATCTCGCGCGACGGCGGACCCGGCGTCGACGCCCAGCTTCGTGCTCGCCTTGCCGAAATCGGCATGCTGCAGGCCCTGCTCGAGCGGCTTGCGGCCCAGAACGAGCCTGACTGGCGCATGCTCGACGACGACACCTTGTACGTCGACGGTCGCCAGTTGACCAAGCCCTACGTCGAAAAGCCCGTGGATGGCGAGGACCACAACGTCTACATCTACTACCCGCGCGCCACGGGTGGCGGCGGCCGTAGGCTTTTTCGCAAGATTGGCAATAAGTCATCCGAGTTCGACCCATCCCTCAATGGGCCCCGCACCGAGGGGCTGTTCATCTACGAGAAGTTCATGGATACGGACAACTTGGAGGACGTCAAGGCGTACACCGTCGGTACCGACTTCTGTCACGCAGAGACTCGTAAGTCCCCTGTCGTCGACGGTATCGTCCGCAGGAACACCCACGGCAAGGAGATGCGCTACGTCACTGAGCTTTCTGCGCCAGAAACCCAGATGGCCCGCAACGTGTGCAAGGCGTTCCGTCAGACCATCTGCGGCTTCGACCTCTTGCGTGTCCATGGCCAAAGCTACGTCATTGATGTCAACGGTTTTTCGTTCGTAAAGGACAATAACGAGTACTATGACTCCTGCGCCCGCATTTTGAGACTGATGTTTGTTGCCGCAAAGCGCCACCGTGACGCCCTCAAAAACAAGATCCCGCGAATGGCCCAGATCCACCAGTCTCAGTTCGAAGTTAAGGAACAAAAATGGGTTTTTAAGGGCGCGGTTTCCGTGATCCGCCACGCCGACCGCACGCCAAAGCAAAAGTTCAAATACTCCTTCCGTCTGCCGTTGTTCATATCCCTCCTCAAGGGCCACAAGGAGGAGGTCATCATCCGTGCAGAGGCAGACTTGCAAGTCGTGCTTGAGACCGTCAAAATTGCTGAAGAAAAAAAACTCGAGGACTTGCACAAGCTCCGCCAGTTGCGCGGCGCGTTGGAAAAGAAAATGAGCTTCCCGGGAACCAAGATTCAGATCAAGCCCTCATTGAACGACAAAAACCCCGATGTCGTCGAGAAGGTTCAGTTCATCTTGAAATGGGGCGGCGAACCCACGCACTCCGCAAAGCATCAAGCAAGCGACGTGGGCGAGCAGATGTGTCAAAATATCAAGCTCTTGAACCGCGAAGCATTAAAGGACGTCAAGGTATACACATCCTCGGAGCGCCGTGTTATTGCAAGTGCACATCTTGCTACGTGCTCCATGTTGGGCTTGGACGCGTTGCCAGACGACTTCTTGATCATCCGCAAGGATCTTTTGGACGACTCAAACGCGGCAAAAGACCTCATGGATAAGGTCAAAAAGAAATTGAAGCCCTTGCTTAGACAGGGTGCCGAAGCACCTCCACAATTTACGTGGCCACCTAAAATGCCTGAGCCTTTTGTCGTCATTAAGCGCGTGTGCGAATTAATGGTGTTCCATAAGGAAATTATGGAATACAACTTTGAGACGTACAACGTTGACGAGTTTCAAAAGACCTGGTGCTGTGGCGAGGATCCCTTTTTGTTCAAGGAGCGTTGGGACAAACTTTTCCAAGAGTTTACAACCGTAGAAAAAACGCATCCTTCCAAGATCTCAGAGTTATACGATACCATGAAGTATGATGCGTTACACAACCGCGAGTTTTTGCGCAAGATCTTTTCCTATGACCCTTCCGATGAGCAACTACTTGAGCGCTTGGCTGATCATTGTGGTGGTACTGTAAACTCCTCGGGCTTGGTGAGCGAATATCCCATCAATATTTTGGCTATGAACGGGTTTAAGATCCCAAGCGAAACTGCGCCCGCAACGGCATCGTCCTCTAATTCTTCCAGCGTCACAAATGTCACTAACATGACCGCTTTGGCCGGTTCCTTGGGCTGGGTCTTGACAGGCTCTTCGGGTATCTCCAAAGATGATACATCATCCAAAGAAAGTTCTGTTTCAAAGAAGATGCCCGAAAATGAATTCGATGATCCGACATATGCCCGCCTCAGAGAATTGTACAGACTTTCTAAAGTGCTTTTCGATTTCATCTGTCCCCAAGAATATGGAATCAAAGATGAAGAAAAACTTGATATTGGTTTGTTGACGTCCTTGCCCTTGGCAAAACAAATCCTCTCGGATATTCAAGATATGAAAAAGCATGATAAGGCAGCTTTGGTGAATTACTTCACCAAAGAATCCCATATTTACACTCTTTTGAATATCATATATGGCGCACAGCTTCCCATGAAAATTGCCAGAAACGCCTTGCCAGAATTGGATTACTTATCCCAAATCACATTCGAGATATACGAATCTGGCGATTCATCAAGTCCTGGTGGCCAAAAACACTCTATTAGATTGTCTCTCTCACCTGGTTGCCACACCCAAGATCCACTAGATGTTCATTTAGACGACGACCATTACATCGGCTGTATCCCTCGTCTTAGTTTAACAAGACACTTGGACATGGATTTGGTTACACAGAGATTGAAGTCAAGATTTCCCAGAGTATCCATGCCTAAGAAGTTTACTCCAGTAAATATTTCTAGTCCATTAACTTCCGCAATATAAAAGATCAATATAAAATTTTCTTCAACTGAATAATTATGATTCCATTTTTTTCTATAACCTGAATACAAATATGGAGGCGTTGCCACGCATCCTCATAAAGCAGTACCACGTGCTTCATGAGACGTCATTTTGAAAACGAATGCAGGAATCTCCTCCGTAATAAAATTATGTTCTTACCTTGGTTTAAATCCTTGACTAGTCCTAACCAGTGGACCAACTCATGTGCTTTGACAGCAGGTCAAAGACACTCAAGCCTTCTCATAAGATTCCCAGTTGTCAATAATCGACTTGATCTTATCTGATTTAGTCAATTCATAGACTTCCTCAAAATATTCTTTAGTGATCTGGAATGGCTTCGCCGTCAAGTTAGGAATATATTTGTCAATCAAGTCCTTAGGCTTGACTGACGACTTTGGAATCTTCTTGCACAAGAATCTCTTGAAAGGCTTCACACCAGACATCAAGTAGGAAGAGTGGAATGGAACAGAAATTCCCTTCAATGGAATGACCGCAAAACCTCTTTGCAAATCAATTGGTTGCTCTTTAGCCAAAGATTGGGCAGAAACTTCATCAATGATATCCTTCAAATGTTCCTTCACCTTATCGAGTGACATCTGCTCTTGAAGCTTGACGATATCGATTTTGTTTAATTTGATAACATTCAAAACGTTGGTCAAAGTGTCCAAGGCTCTCAAATCACCAGCAGTGACGTATTGAGTGTTCTCAACGTTGTAGTTGACAATTTCCAACAACCATCCGGTCTTTTCTGAAACCTCATCAACAACAAACCTCATGGCAGCATCGTTGAAGGTTGGGCTTACTCTGGTAGGATTAACGGCACACATACCATAGTTGGATCTGCCCAATTCATCTCTTGGCACAGCGACTTGCATTGTCATACCTCTGTAGAAAACAACATCAACCAATGATTCGATTGGCATAACGTTGGCCAAAGAAGACAACGCAGAGTATTCTCCCAAGGAGTGACCAGCAAACATAACATCTGATGGAACCAACCCCTTGGATTTGATGTCCTCATAAGAAGCTTTCTCCATCAAAGTCAATGCAGGTTGTGTAAATTGAGTCGCGGATAACAAACCAGTAGGCGACACAAATGTGTGGGAAGTCGTAGTATGATCAATTTCCTTGAAGATTTTCTCAGACTTGATCTCGCCATCCTCGCCAATGGTCTCGAACATCATGGAAATGTAGTTGTCTCTGATCTTTCTACCCTTGGCACCACCGAAGTGGACCGTCAACTCATTAGGGTTGTTCTTGACGATGTCAAGAATAGAGAAACCATAGTTGTTCACAAAGTGGCGATCAGCCCTATCCCAAACCTCCTTGGCAACTTCGGAGGTATTGTACAAGTCCATACCCATACCTTGCTCTTGAGATCCTTGACCAGTGAATACATAAGTGGTAACAGGTTGCTCAATCTCAGCCTCACCAATCAAAACAGTGGTGTCGGTCTCAACATTCTTGGTCTCAACCTTGATGATCTTACGACCGTTCACCATACCGATATGCACCAAAGAGGTTTGCAAAATGTCGTTAGGCAAAACCATACCGACAAAAGTGGCATTGAAAGCTCTCACTCTAGATGCAATGCTGTTTGCCGCCCACTTCTCTACCAAAGATCTGATGGAACCAGAGGAGTACATTCCATGTGTGATTGTACCTGGCAATTTCGCATAAGCAGCGAAGACTCTGGAAACGTGAATAGGATTATAGTCACCAGAAACCTTAGCATATGGCTCGTTAGTGGACGGAGCCTTTGATCTTAACTCTTCACCAGCCGCAAGGGGGATGGCGTTCTCAAACTTCACATCTTGTTCGATAGTCTGGCCATTTCTGGTAAAGTAATCAGTAACTGGGTTTCCGTGAGAAACGCCAGCCTCATAGTCAACAGACCCGACCTCGACTATCTCTTTCGTGGGCAATTCCAACAAAACTTTACCAGTAGTCTTGATGAAGGAGTACACATCTTCAGACTTGAACTTGTATACCGACTCGCATCTGAAAGTCAAAGTCTTACCCATCAACTCAACATCTTTGTCCAAATGGAACCACTCCTTTGATCTCAAAATCGCCAAATCCTTACTTGTTTTGAAAGAAATTTGAACTGGATCTTCGGTAACCTTCTGGAAAGTATTCTCGTAGTCAAGGTACTGACCTCTGTAAAAGAATGATGATGTCACTTCCATTACTGCCTCTCCTTCTCTGTAAATTGTACCGACAACCTCAACCTTCTTACCAGATGGCTGATTCAAGACGGCATTGATAACAGCCTTGGTAGAGAGAACATCATCTTTCTGTAATGGTGCAGCACCTGGAATCATTCTATAACCATTGGACAAGTGCACCAACTTCAACAAGTCCCCATCGATAGTCTTAGGGAAAATGGCTTTCATGATAGCCTTCCAACCAACGACAATAGCAAAATCCATTGGAGCCAAAGTCTTTCTGCCTGGTCTGTCAATAAACGCCTCACAAGTGTTTCCAATAGCATGTGTGAATTCAGAAATGTCTTTTCCTGAAACTGTGACTTCTTCCCCTGGAATAACTTGCTCCACATCAATGTCAAAATCAACAGGTACATTGCTGCCGAACCACAATTTCCAGTAGAATTCTTTGATTCTGTCGTTCCTACCTTCCATGACTTCCGCAATTGGAGCAAAACCATCCTCAGGCTTAAAGTCGTACAAGAATGGCAAGGCAACAGGTTTTCCATCCGCTGTCCTATGCTCTATCAAGTTCATTTGTATTTGAGACTTGCCGTTGACCTTGATTTCAGTAACAGGCTTAAGGTCACCTTGAACCTTTTCGGAGAGTACAAGCGAAATCTTAGAAGCATCAGAGCTGTGTACGATTTCAACAACACTGTTAGGAGCAGGACCTAAAATGTCATGAACAGGGTTCGCCACGTGCTTCTTGCCTTGAACGATTCTGTTAGTTGAGAGTAAGGCATACAACCAGTTCAACTTATCACCACATAAAGCTTGAATCCACTCCTTCTTTGATGGAAGCTTGGATCCAACCTTGTATACGGTCTTCGAAGAGGATGACTCGGTTACAACACCAGCAAAGGCCTCAGTCTTAACTGGAGCAACATCACTGAAGAATTCAACGACGGGAATATTGGATGCATCGCCATTGTACTCATCTTGCACCAACTTTTTGATGTGACCATCATGAATGTTGTCCAAAATTTCCTTAATAGGCTCATTGATCTTGTTGGTGAATTGGGCGGCAACTGGACCATGGAGGATACAAGTTCTCTGCACATCACCATCAAATACTGTCTCCAAGTTTTCAGACTGCCACAAAGAGTCTTTCTTAAAGAAGAATTCAAATCTCTCATCCAAGACAGGGACAAAAGGAGCGGGTTTTTGGTTTGGAGCAGCGCAGCACATCAAGAAGAAATCACAATCTTCCTCCGAAATCAATTGCTCTTTAGCACTTGGGAAGGAGTCGAAGAATTTATCAGCGAACAGTTGAGGGTCTTTGGACAATTGAGAGTTGTTCTGTATCAAAGAAACCTGGTCAGTTCTAACAGTAAATCTTTCCTCGACTCTTCTCAAAAAGTTAGCAAAAAAATTCCTAAGGGACATGTCAGTCCACTCGCCAGTCTTCTTGACAAACATCAACTCGATCAATCTGTTAGCCACCTCTTGGTAAGTCATTTCCTCCAAATCACAAACACCAGTAGCGTTGCGGGCAAACCAAGGCTTCTGGAAGTCTTTGTCCAATCTGTTGATAATATAATCCTTCTTCTTGTTCAAAGCCTCTAAAAGTTTGTTCTTAGGCAAGTTAAAAATGGTCTCGTCCAACTCTTTCCACAACAAAACACCTCTGGTCGCGATCTTGTGGATAGGTTCACCCATCTCAGATCTGACAGTGACGATACCACCAGCGGGTTTCTTGTAGGTTGTCTCCCACTCGCTGTCTGGCACACCTGGACAAGACGCGATAAGTTTCTTGGCCTCCAAAGAGGTGTGAGCCTCCTTGGCAGTCATAACACGCGAGCCAAACAAAACACCATCGAACGGCATAGGTGGGTAGTTAGCAGCAGTCGACCACGAACCGGTCAAGTATGGGTAGGTATCTTCATCAGAGCCAAATCCAGAGCCAGCGACCAAAACGATGTTAGAGCATTTTCGAATCTTGGCGTACATTTGGAAGATGGGTTGGTGGAAATCCTCAAAAGAATGGTGACCTCCACCTCTACCACCAGTCCACTGCAAAACAATTGGGAAAGCAGGATGGGCCTTGGCAATGGCAATGACGGCACTGATTGCCTCAACAGAACCAGGCTTCAAACCCAAGTGCGTCATACCCAAGGTCTCAATGTACTCAGTTGCAACATCGATGGAGGGCACACCGGCACCAATCGTTAAAGACTGGACAGGGTATCCCCTCTCCCTCAATTCTTTGATTAACGGAATACCCCACTGCAACATTCTTGGGTTTACGTAAATCAAATTGATACCGAAGCTGCTTCCTGGCACAATCTGGCTAGTAATCTCGTCAATAGCCGCTTGCATACCTTGAGAGTTGAAATAGCCACCTCCGGCCAACTCAATGTGGTATCCTGCATTCGTAGCAGCAGTTACAATTTCGGTGTTCACAGTAGTAGGAGTCATACCCGGGATCATAAGTGGGGCTCTACCCAACAATCTGGAGAACTTGGTGTCTACGTAGACCTTGCCGGTCTTAGTTTTCACCAACTTAGGCTTGAATTCCTCCAACCAGTTTGGTGCCCACTTGATAGAACCGGCAGCAGTGTTAAAAATCTCCTGCTTGAAACCGTACTCGTCGTCAAGTGCAACATCAAGGGCACCTGCAATGATTACACGCGAGCCAGTACCCTCTTTGTTTCTGTGAGTCAAAACACCCAATCCAGAGACACCTCCTGGACCAAAATCTAACAAGTGAGTAGACTCAAACTGAGTGGCGACCTCCCAATGGACAGGCAACTGGGTGATGCACTCTGTAACTCTGGCAGCGATCTCTGCGGTCGACTTCTGGAAGTTCTCGCCCGAATAGGTGTCGTAGACCGGAATCTTGATGTCAGCCGCGCGGAACTGCAAATTCTCTCTGTCAATATCATCGAGGATCATGGCAGTCGCAGGCTCCAATAAGTGAGAGTGGAAAGGAGCGAGAATAGGCAAGAATCTATTAGCAAACTTCAACTTTCTTTGGGAGTGGGGCACTCTGGCCTGGTCCAATCCAGATGGCGCCTTGTTGTTTCTGAGGGTCAAGTTCAAACCGTAGAGAGACTCTGGTGGGCCTGAGACAACCAAGTTTCTAGCGCCGTTGATCAAGGAGATGGCCACATGCTTTTCCGCAGGCAAGTGCTTGTTAGTAATGGCAATAAACTTGTCGACGTCCTCACGCGGCAAGTCTCTCACAGACAACATAGGAGAGGGTCTTCCCTCGCCGTTCTCCAAAGAGTCCTGCAACATGGTAGGAGGCAAGGACGTACGGGGGTAAGTGGTCAAGCAACGGGCGCCAATAAAGAATAACAAAGACACGGCCTTCAACGCGTTTTCGTAGAAAGAGTCCCACGAGTCTGCCGATGCAATTGCGACCGCAGTCACTAAGCCCTGGGAGTGGCCGGTAGCACCAACAAGCGCATCGCGGAACTCAGCCGGAGTAACACCCAAAGCCTTACACGTGACGGTGTAGTGGCACAACTGGATGACACAAATCAAAGGGCACGAAACTGGCACAGACAACAAATAGTCTTGGTCCGGGGTCTGGTCGGGGCTCTTCAACCAGGCCATAATGTCGAAGCCCTGTGTGTAGATCTTGTCGACGTTTTCTGTAGTTTTCACCAACTCAGCCAAGCGCTGAGCGACCTGAGAAAGCAAGTCCGCAATAAGGCCGTGGTACATGTGGTTCAACTCGCGCAACTCCTCGAAGTAGTCGTCGGTATTTCCCTGGCCGCCAAAGATGGCAAAAGACTTGGCTGTACGTGTGGCCAGTTGTTGCAATAAAGCGGCGTTTGCCCGAGGGATCGCGGTACGCGACGCAATCACAGCATCGTAGTAGCAGCGGATAACCTCTTTGACTTTTAATGGCGTGGTGGGGTATGTCTCGTTAGCAAGCAACGCAGCAGCGAAAGTGTGGATGTCCAGGTCAGCGACATAGCGCAGCTCAAACTCCTGCAAAATACGGGGTAAGACCTCATCGAATTGGCCTGGCACAGAGGGGTCTACCAAGCTGGCGGTGAAACCAATGAATTTGGCAAACAACTCCGCGGGACTGGAAGGCTCGTCATCAGCCGCAAAGCCCTCGGTGGGCACGGGCAACTCCTTGCCGAATTGCTCCTTCAACTGTGAGTATTTGAAGAAGTCGGCCGTTGGTACCAAAATGGTGTGCTCTATGGTGCCGTGAGCAAGCGCGAACGGGCGGTGAGCGGTCGTCATTGGCGGCAGTTGCAAAACGGGGATATGTAGCCTCTTTGTGACAGGTATGTGGCTGTAAAAAACAGGCAATCAAGCGGCTGCTCTTTGCGGATAAAAAAGGGGGGGTGGGTTTGGTTTGTAGTAGGGGACGTTTCCAAATTCCAGCTCTGTGTGAACAAGAGGATGGGTCTATATGAGTTCCAGAGTAACGGGTGGTACGACAGTTAAACTGGTGGTATAGGCAAGCGGGCTTGTTTCAGACTCGGAGTGTTTCTGGAGAGATTAACAAAAACGAAAAGAGAAAACAAAAAACGTGAATTAAGTCCTTGTTCTAATCGTTTTTCTTCTTTTTTTTTTCGCTACAGGCCAGGAATATGAAGGATATTTAATCTGGGACGCGAGGCGTTTTTTGGGTTCTTCGCGCGCGGGCACTCTCAACAATGTATGTGCAGGCACCAGCGTTTGTTGGGATATGGTTCTGGCGCGAGCGTGAGTACTCACTTGGTTTGGGATTGACTTTCTATGCGCAGTACCTGGGACGGACCGATGTTTCACCGTGTGCAAACACAAGCTGTGGGTGTTGGGGTGCGGTATAGTGCTAAGAGAAAAAACTTAAATTGATTGTTATTTTTTTTTTTAGCTTTTCATCCCCTTACTGGCCCTTACTGGGGGTGAACAAATTTTTTTTCTGGTGTTTGGTTTTTTTGTCCAGCTTAAGGGTTGGGTACGCAGTAGCCCGGGGTTATTTATTTGGAAGAGCAGCTGTGCTGGTGTATGCACTCCTGGTCCAGGGGAGGGGCCTATTTTGGTCTACGAAATGCGAGCTTGAACATCCGTTCAGGCTTCTTCTCTGTTGGTATGATTTGCTGGCATACACTTTTTTCCTCTGGGATGCGCTATTTGACTTATATACAATGGTTTCCTATTCTCAGAGTACATCTCCTTCCTCAGCAAGGTGGCGTGGGACTGCATATAGATAGGTGCGCCTACTTTATGAGCGATGCAATAATGTAATTCCTGACCCATTACAGACACAACAAAGAAAAGAAGAAAAGGAAGACTACGTCGATTTCTGTTTCTGTTTGTATCCCATGCCCATGTCAGACCAGTAGGAACCTTCTTGGCTTGATTAATCTTCCGAACCTTTGGCCCTCTTGATATATCACGCTTCCCATCCATGACTCTATAGTCTAATTAGTTTTGGCGAAAGAGTCTGCGCTCGCCAGAAACCAGATTGGCTTCTGCTTGGTGAAACATCCAACTTCGAAAACGTAAAGACTGCCCAAATAAAAGAGTATGCAGGTCCCAGTGATAACATTAGTGACAGATTCCGATGTGCACGTTTCTTCCTTTTGACCCACAAAACCGCAATGAACTTGGGTGTCTTCGAACTTCCGGTGCTATCAAGAAAAAGAGATCGCCTTGGGTGCTGTCAATGTGTGTGTTTTTCATAGGCACTTACTAAGTGGCGCTCTTGATACGTGCGCTTTTAATAGGTGGTTTCTAATAGGCGCAGTCTCAGTGGGCCCGCGGTCTTTGAGTGCTAGGTATGGGACCAAATCACTGTCACAACTTATATCGGGGTATTTTCCAAGTGCATAAACAAGATACGATATTAAACGGCTGCCGTCAATTTCAACAGCGCCCTCGCTTAATTCCTTTCGTTAGCTCATGTCGAATTTGAAAGTTCTGACTAAGTTAGGGTCTGAGAAAAGCTCCGCCGATATCCGGCCTGTACACAGTGTCGCTGTCGCCAGCTGAAAGTCATTCGATTTTTTCTTGTCGCCTTAATGCGACGACGATTATATGCCGAACCTCAACCGGCACACTTATAATATATTCCTGATGCATAATATTTTTTTGAGGCGGCACACTTCCTCAGGTGCCGAATCTATGTAATATATGTGTATCAAACTGTACAGAGTAGCTCAAGAACCCTTCATTTGGTTTCGCACGTGTGGAACAATGCGCAACTGTGCTTAAATCCTAATCCTAAGAATGAGCCAGCACGAAAAGCGGCCGGGTAATATTGCTTTATCGTAACCCGTCAATCTGGCCCGATAATGTAGTCCTTAATGCCATAAGCAAATCTTGCCGTTTTGCTGACGGGCATTTACATTATTCCAAAAATATAACCAGACTTGAATGCTCCTCTGGGAAGTGGGTCCGCGAGCCCTGCTTGCTGTTGTAGATATGTACCATATATTACGAGTGCGAGAGCGGCACGATAATTTCTATTTGTGGCTGGGCAAAGACGTGAAGGAATAAAGACCCTGTATGTCTCTATGTACGTGGCGGTTCTGGTGCATACTCGTCCGTATTGGCTGGGTCTAGAATTCACCAAGGACAAGCAAGGCACATGAACAGAAAGACATATTAGGACGCGCTGCTTGAGATGACATCATACTAAAAATGGTACCAACTCCAACGATTCGGTCTAGCCAACATTCAGACAGAAATACTACCATAGGGCACTTTTGGGGCCAGGTTATTTTTTCAACTTTTCTTTTCAAACCCCGGACCCATGACTCAATTTGGATAGGTGCTGCTCTCAGTGTAGGCTCTGGGCAATCACCATCATGTGGAACGAAGTACTTTTAACGTTGCACAGGCGTGGCTAGCGCAACCACTTGCCATATTAGGTCTTTCGTAAACATACCTGTGACGAAGCACTATTATCGGCAGCATAGAGCTACCTTGATAAGGAAAAAAGGGTTTACGACCTAGGTTACTTTGCCGGTCGGCCTTTCCAGTAAGATCAACCAGCCAAAAATGCGAAGAAAGTGACGTCGGCCCTAGTCTCATTTGTATTGATCAAAAAACATGACGAAAAAGAATGCTACATATGGAAGATATTGTGGAGGTACTGTTTCTTGAGGGTAAAACTAGTCACATTCGGGTGCCATTGCCCCGACCCAAACCTGATGCAAATGCCAGCCGTGACTCAAAAGTCAAAGGCAAAAGCAAGAACAACATGTCCGGGAAAAAAAAAAATCACGCCGCATCCTTGCCACTAGGCAAGAGCCCCGCGACCTGTTTGGGGAACTCGCGTACGATGATCTCGCAGCGCGTCTCCTTGCACAAGTCTTTCTTGTTGTAGTAAGGCACCTTGTGCAACAACTCTAGCCCCGTGCTGCGCTCCAAGGCCTCTACGGGCACCTGGAACAGGGTTAATGGCTGGGTGTTGTCAATGCGCTCGTTGGGCAAGACAAAGGCACCGACGGCAAGCGTGGGCGAGCCGCGAGACTCACCGACTACGAGCTTGAAGAAGTGCGTGGGCACGGCCACGTTAGGAGGCAGCCCGATGACCTCGTACGAGACGCGGTACTTGCCGTCGTCGCACAAGCGCGGCAAGTAGAGCGGGCCGGTCATGACCCGCACGTCGTCGTACTTTTCCGTTAGCCGGCGTGCAAAATCCTCGAAATGCGCCCAGTAGTCGCGGTTGAAGCCGTCGCCCACCTGCGGCGACATGTTGGTGAGGAGAAACGTCTCGTCCATGGCTTCCTGAGAGAACTTGGCGTTTGCCGCCGGCGCCTGATGACCGCGGTCGTAGCCGGAGCGAAAAAAGTCCCGCAACCGCGCACGGAACTTAAGCGGCACAGCCTCATCTTCTTTGAACACTGCCTTCTTGCGGTCGACTCCATCGGCACGCTTGATCGAGTCCCGCGTGATGTGCTCGAGCACCCAGTAGGGGTTCCGCTTGGCCCGATCGTAGCACGTGACGAACTCGGCGTGCTTATGGAGATCATGCACGGGGCCAGGAAACCCGTGCTTATAGAACGCGTCCGGTTGTACGGGCGACGGCGCGACAACCCCTTTGCCGCCGGAGGATTCGATGCTGCCGCCAGTACCGAAGTTGCCGGAATTGCCGACTTCATTGGGGGGCACTGGTGCTGGTGTGGCGGACTTTCCCCAGAAAAACGACGCGATTCCCATAGCACCAAGGCCTAGTGAGCCGGAGATGAGCTTGCCCATTTTTTTATATATCTTTCTTTCTTGGGCCTTTGGTGTCCTGGTATTTTTATTTCTAGGTTTATTTCTGGGAACAGCAAACTAGGCGCTATGACCCCACAGTACAAAAAAAAAGACGGGAGAGAGATGCCGGTAAGGATTGTGTGCCGAAATAACTGGTTACAGTATATAGATGTTGTAGTATCCAGCTGGCATTTTCAATGGGAGGGCCGGGTCCGGTGCGGGTGCAAAAAAAAAAAAAAAAAAAAAAAAAAAAAAAAA